>JAWDGP010002488.1:0-32500 GCA_033675545.1 Elysia crispata | reverse complement strand
ATCGTTTCGTGAAGGTCACTCGAACTAGCCCGTAAAGAATAATAAAGCTGATCTATAAATAATTATCTTAAACTGAACCATGTTCCCCAGCAACCACACCAATATGCTTATGTTTTATGTAGTAGGATATATCACAACTAATTTATATTTACGAGTACATCGATACGAGACTTCTTGCGATGTATATCAAGTCTAACATCTCCAACTTCATTGGTGTGGTGTGCTGGTCGCAAAACGGACACTTCACTTCGAGACTACGAGATAGCCATAACATGTTTGAAACTTGTCTTGATCAGGAGCAATATTATGGGTTTAGGTAATTCCTCTAACGCAGACAACTCTGTGTAAGTAAAGAGAAATAAAATAAAGCTTGCAGTAGTCCGTAAAAGTACACTCTTTCGCGCTCCTTGTTAGTAAGCTGAGAGAAGTATACTGGTTGGTGAGAGACTGTTGGCGAGCGTTCGAAAAGTATTTTGGCACGTATGCACATGTTTGAATATTTGAAAATCGTTCATTTATGTGTTTACTGTACCATGTTTCCTTTGATTCTGACGTCACGTGTGTTTTCCAGGTGTAAGCTGCAGGGCATCTCTCCGCCCGTCAAGAGAACCGAGCAAGATTTTGATCCTGGAGCTAAGTTTCACGTGGCTAAAAGTACGCCGTACGTCAGGTAAGTTTTCCGTGGAAATTCACAGCCTCGTGGTTTTACCTTGGCCAGCTTCTAAATAAGGTTTAGATCAGTTAGTGCGCTTCATGTCATCTAAAGATTAATCTTCATCAATGTAATAGACGTCTATATATAAAAGCCATCGTAGTTAGACTATTAGCTGGCGTAAAATTTTATTTTTCGTGGTTTTAAGATAGTTATAAAGAATGGTCGTCTGTTTTCGAACATTTTCCATGTTTCCGCATTTATTTCTTAAGTGATGCAGCTTAATGTATTCTTAAACGTTTGTTACACGCCAGCCATTTAGATTTTCCCTTTTCCCCGGTCTAAACACTTACTTACAATCTACGGTTCTCACCCACATTCCCTCTTTCCAAGTTTCTCCTCTTACCATATACATACATCTCTCCATCTTTCTCTGTCTTTCTGTCTGTCTGTCTGTCTCTGTCTCTGTCTGTCTCTGTCTGTCTGTCTGTCTGTCTGTCTGTCTCTCTCTCTCTCTCTCTCTCTCTCTCTCTCTCTCTCTCTCTCTCTCTCTCTCTCTCTCTCTCTCTCTCTCTCTCTCTCTCTCTCTCTCTCTCTCTCTCTCTCTCTCTCTCTCTCTCTCTCTCTCTCTCTCTCTCTCTCTCTCTCTCTCTCTCTCTCTCTCTCTCTCTCTCTCTCTATTTATTAATCTATCTATCTGTCTATCTATCTCTCTGTTTCTCTATGTTTACCATCTCTCTTTCTTTATATATCTATTTATCTATCTACCTCTGTCTGTATCTGTATATCTATCCACCTACCTCCTGGTATTTCTAGCTATCTATCGACCCATCTATTTATCTACATATACAGCTGTCTATATATCCATATACTTAGTGAATATCTATCCATCTTTTTCTGTCTTTATCTTTCTATCCATCTCTATATTTATCTTTCTATTCATTTCTCTATATATCCTCTATCAATCTACCTAACTATACATCTACCCGTCTACCCATATATCTATCTATCTATCTATCTATCTAACAATCCACCTTCATATCTATCACCATATCCTTTCACTTGTTTTCCTTTGTATCTATGTATCCATCCATCTATCTATTTATCTATCTATCCATCTTTCTCTCTATTTATCTATCTTTCTACCTATCCATTTTTGTCTATCATCCGTCTATTTATCTATCTATCTATCTATCTATCTATCTATCTATCTATCTATCTATCTATCTATCTATCTATCTATCTATCTATCTACCTAACTATCTATCTGTCTGTCTATCTATCTATCTATCTATCTATCTATCTATCTATCTATCTATCTGTCTGTCTGTCTATCTATCTATCTATCTATCTATCTACCTATCTATCTATTCATCTATCTTTATACATTTATATAAATACATATCTGTGATTATCTTCTCTCTTCTCTATCGGAGTCCAGATATTTCGTGAGTTTCATAATCCAGTTCCAGTTCTATAAAGCTGCTTGTGAGGCTGCAGGGAACACAGAGCCGCTCTACAGGTGTGACTTCTACAACAACAAGGCTGCAGGAGACAGAATAAGGTAACACAATCCACACATTAGCTGTTCCCAAATTCTCAAAGACAGATTGATTCTCAATTTTAATCTAAACCTTTCTTATTCATCCATTTTATTTCATACCGGTAATAATGTATATTTCTCTCTCTCTCTCTCTCTCTCTCTCTCTCTCTCTCTCTCTCTCTCTCTCTCTCTCTCTCTCTCTCTCTCTCTCTCTCTCTCTCTCTCTCTCTCTCTCTCTCTCTCTCTCTCTCTCTCTCTCTCTCTCTCTCTCTTTCTCTCTCTCTCTCTCTCTCTCTCTCTCTCTCTCTCTCTCTCTCTCCCCCCCCCCCCCCCCCCCCCCCAAATAAAAAAAAAATTCGTTTGCTTCACCAATATTACACCACGAATAAATTTCGTAAGAAACGTTATTTTTTGCTTAACTCAAAATCCAACTCAATTCCTTGGTTTTTGTATTCTTACTTAGATAATTATATATCTTTGTCCTCTATCTCTAGGTCTATGCTCCAGCTAGGATCCTCCAAACCTTGGCCGGACGCCATGGAGCAAATCACCGGCCAGCGGCGCATGGACGCCAGGCCGCTCATGGAATATTTCCAGCCCCTCCTCGAGTTTTTGAAAAAGGAAAACGGTGACGATTTTGGCTGGGCGGAGGAATGCCCTGAAGATCTGCCTCCTTGTGGGGACAGTGCGGCCACGTTAGAGTCACGCCCCTGGTCTCAGTGGTTTCTTGTCTTCATCGCTGTTATCTCTTACGTGCGGTCAGGTCTGAGATGAGAGTTTCATTGTGTTGTGGCGAGATCAGGTTAATATACGATGAAAGATATGTCATAAGAGAGAGAGAGAGAGAGAGAGAGAGAGAGAGAGAGAGAGAGAGAGAGAGAGAGAGAGAGTTAAGTCCTTGTTTGATGAGAGTTTCATTGTGCTGTGGCGAGATCAGGTTAATATACGGTGAAAGATATGTCATAAGAGAGAAACAGGGGGGGGGGGGGAAGAGAGAGATAGAGGGAGAGAAAGAGAGAGAGGGGGAGAGAGAGAGAGAAAGAGTGAGATGGAGGGAGAGAGAGAGACAGGGGGGAGAGAGAAAGAATAAGATAGAGGAAGAGAGAGAGAGGAGGAGAGAGAGAGAGAGAAAGAGTGAGATAGAGGGAGAGAGAGAGTGAGATAGAGGGAGAGAGAGGGAGAGAGAGAGAGAGAGAGAGAGAGAGAGAGAGAGAGAGAGAGATGAGATGAGAACCGTGTGCTCAAAATGTGACAAAGTTAGTGAGTTAGGTCACTAAGGTCAGAGGTGAGAGGTGAATGCTGTATGCTAAAGTAAGGGTTGATGCCAGTACCATGGTACTGGTTGGTGCGAAAGGATGTGAGTTGCGTCATTATGGAATGAGGTGCCAGTGTTTAGTTAAGAATCATGGACTAACATGAGCATGTTTTTTTTTTGTTGTTGTCATTCGAAAGAAGCTGTCTGTAAAGAATAAGAGTTCTTTTTTAAGATAATACTCGTGTGCTAAAACAATAATGTTGGTGCGGCGAGTTGTGAGTCATGTCAGAAAGGAAAGAAACTTCTGCCGTAAAATGAGAGTTATGTGCTGACCCAAGTACTGGTGTGAAGAAGAATAAGTTCAGTCATTATAATAACAGGGTTCAATGGTAAATGCTAGGTGAGTGGTCTCACTTGAGTTTATTCATGTCAGATTAAGATTTTGGTGGCTCAGTTCAAAAGTAAGCGGTGCAATCTTTGCCAAAAGAATATTTTTTTTTTATCATCATGAAGTGAAAGAGGAATATTTCAGATGCACATAAATGCCTTACAATGTAATGACAAGCTGTGCAGTGCATATGTTGCATCGAATTGAGGTTCACAAACATGCAATTGCTATTACTGACCAATTTCTTTTCTGTAGAAAACAGACTCCAAGATTAAAATATAGGAAAAAAATGAGCGTCACAAACTAAAATTTTCATTATACGTGCCACAACCTGTAGTAATCTCCACTCATATTTGTCATAAGATAAAAAAGATATCCCCTCACACGTGTATTTGTATATGTAATGGCTTGTGAAGATATATCACCATTCTTGTTATAGTCTATAAGAATCTTCTCTTACAATTACCAAACTTTTTGCTGTTAAATTCATTATCGTTGGTGTTGGAGACAACACAGTTACTCAGGAATTTTAAAATCAGAGAGGTAGAGCTTTCTCCAGGTCTGTCCGCAACTCGGGATGCCATGAAAGACAATCTGATCACATTTTAACACGATCAATGGGTAATCGGTTACAAATTAGTATATATGCTCCCTCGTGACCTGTAGCTGACAGCCATGAAGTGCCGGCAAACTTATATTGGATAGGTCTTTTTTTGTTTTTGTTTTTTCTTTGTTTTTTTTTTTTAACAAAAAATACTGTTTTGCTGTCTGATCCGTTTAATTCTGGTTAATAATGATTTGTGGTGTCAATTATGTTCAAGTGCTTTATGTTCAGAGAATCTCTCTTAACATGGAGAGTAGGAGGAGGGGAGCAGATAACATTCCTTTCGTGTGTTGTACAAGGGATGCGAAAATAAGACAATAAAAAGGAAGATAATAAATCTTAAAAATTATAGAAGAAAAAAAGAAAGAGAAGAAGAAGAAGAAAAAGAAGAAGAAGAAGAAGAAGAAGAAGAAGAAGAAGAAGAAGAAGAAGAAGAAGAAGAAGAAGAAGAAGAAGAAGAAGAAGAAGAAGAAGAAGAACAAGAACAAGAACAAGAAGAAGAAGAAGAACAAGAAGAAGAAGAAGAACAAGAAGAACAAGAACAAGAACAAGAACAATAACAAGAAGAAGAACAAGAACAAGAACAAGAAGAAGAAGAACAAGAACAAGAACAAGAACAAGAAGAACAAGAAGAAGAAGAAGAAGAAAACCAAGAACAAGAACAAGAACAAGAACAAGAAGAACAAGGAGGAGGAGGAGGAGAAAAAGAAAATAAGAGGAAGAAAAGGAAGAAAACAAAAAGCATTATAAAGGGAAGAAGAAAAAGAGGTGATCAGAGAGGAGGACGAGGATGAAGGAAAGAGAAGGCGATGTGGGCGTGGAGAAAGAAAAAGAGAACTGGCAGCGGTGACGGTGGTAATGAGAGTATGAGAGGAAGTGGTAGAAGTTGAAGTAGCTGATGAGAATGATGATGATGATGATGATGAATATATTGATGATGAATTTAATGGCGAATTAGCGATTACTTAATTGACAAGAATAAAATAATATCACACAACGAAGATACTAACCACTGATATCATGAGGTGTTTTAATTTATGAACATAATAAAGTCTAACAGATGTGATTGCGTTTCCCAATGCACTTGATAGTGGAATACCACACAAAACGTTATCAATTGATAAAGTGCCTTATTTCTCTTACGTTATTATTACTATGTATATTTGTGTCTTGACTTACAATATAATTATTATACAACATAAATCTGTAACCATGATTTTAAATTACACAATGCAATAAATTCAATTACTATATTTTATATAATATATACATGGCTAATCAATGTTACACCCTAAACTTTTATAATAAATATATAAACCCGGTGCATTCTCTGTAGTGATGTTAGATGACTCCCTGTTTTCTCTCCACATGTGCCTGTCGTGATCATTCGTCACTTTTCTTTCAACCCAAGAATCAATAAAACGGGTGTTCTTTGAATAATGACTCAAATGTGCTGTATTTGATATAAACAAACAATAAACAACAGACATTCATTACCTGAGTTATCTATTGTTGTTTTCCCCTTCCCCCCTTTTTTTAATTTAGATGTTGTCACTTAGAGTTCTGCCTCTAACTCGTTTCAGTAATATCTTGTTTTTATATGATATCTAATAGGGCTGGTTGGTTCCAGTACACAGCAGTATCAGTTTTAGGTAATAGTGGGTTGCCTTTATATGAACAACAGAGGAATACTAGAACAGTTGATTGAATTTGAGACCGAAGAAGTAAGGCTTATTTATACCGTAATAAAATTTTACTGCTTTCTTATTTTCAATTACATGTAATTGTAGAGATGTATTGAACATCAATTTTTTTTTCAAAATAAGATGTACAGGTTTGTGGTCTGGTGATAGGCAATAAGGCATCTAGATCAAGAAGCTTTGGTTCAAAGTCCATATCCAGGTACGCTGTTGAGACCTTAGTAAATTTAATGCTCTTTATAGGCTTCACATATGCACATCTCAATCAGGTATAAAACGGTTTTAGAGACAATGGAAGATCTCTTTTTAAATATAGCAGCTGTTCCACTAGAAGTGAAAAAAGATCTTTGTTTGGAAGCCCCCCCCCCCCCTTTTTTTTCCTCCTCCCTCCCTACTGCTTGCTTGTCACGGAAATTGTACATCTTTTGAGCACATAGTGTCAAAGATTTCTAAAAAAAAAAGTCTCTTTGGACGCTCTTTTCCATCACATTTTCTTTTTTTTTCAACTCTTTTGAGCACTTGAGTGTCAAAGATCTCTACAAAAAGTGTCTTTGGATGCTCAATTCCATCACATTTTCTTTTTTTTTTCTTTCAAATCTTTTGAGCACTTGAGCGTCAAAGATCTCTACAAAAAGTCTCTTTGGGCTCTCTTTTCCGTCATATTTTCTTTTTTTTTTCTTTCAAATCTTTTGAGCCCTTGAGTGTCAAAGATCTCTACAAAAAGTGTCTTTGGACGCTCTTTTCCGTCACATTTTCTTTTTTTTTTCTTTCAAATCTTTTGAGCACTTGAGTGTCAAAGATCTCTACAAAAAGTGTCTTTGGACGCTCTTTTCCATCACATTTTCTTTTTTTTTTTTTTCTTTCAAATCTTTTGAGCACTTGAGTGTCAAAGATCTCTACAAAAAGTGTCTTTGGACGCTCTTTTCCATCACATTTTCTTTTTTTTTTTTTTTCTTTCAAATCTTTTGAGCACTTGAGTGTCAAAGATCTCTACAAAAAGTCTCTTTGGGCTCTCTTTTCCATCACATTTTCTTTTTTTTTTTCATTGTGGAACCATCATTTTAGAGATATTAAAAAAAAAAAAAAACTATTGTTGTTGTTGTTGTTGTTATTTTTCACTGACTTCAGACTGACAACTTGGGTGCTATTTTTTTATGCTACATGAAGTTGATGGGCTTCATGCGTGTTGAAAGCGTAACCATGGAAACAGATATGAGCGGCGGACATAGTCTTCTAAGGAAAACCAACCTGAGATGTATAGCTGTGAAACGTTTTTATCTTTTAAAAAAAAATGATGAAGGTTTAAAGGCATTAACTAAAATCACTCATTCGCGAAAAAAAAAACAAAAAGAAATTAAATAAATGATACCTTTCTTCTGCTTAATTGGAGTTGGACAGACTTTGTGCCTTTAAATAGATAAATCAGGTAGCACGGGTAATGTGGGCCAAGAGATAAGAATATTTCAATCTCGTACGTGGGTCTAGATTGATCCGAGTGTAGGCCCTATCTATTTTTGAAAATATATGATTCTAAAAATAGTGCTTACCGATTAAAAAAACCCAATCTTCCATAAAAAAATATATATTGATGGGATTCAGGTAGTGTATATTATTTTATTTTTTATGCAGGTATTCTGATATCTCCTCTCTCTCTCTCTCTCTCTCTCTCTCTCTCTCTCTCTCTCTCTCTCTCTCTCTCTCTCTCTCTCTCTCTCTCTCTCTCTCTCTCTCTCTCTCTCTCTCTCTCTCTCTCTCTCTCTCTCTCTTTAACTTCTTTCATCCCCCCTCCCTTTTTTTTTTCCATCGCCCAAACAAAATCAAAAAAAAAAAATGAAAGCATTAGTGGAATCAACTTCACTTCACTCTCCTATTATAGAAGACCTAAATCAGTTTATTTTGGTTGGCTGCTCTAGGGACATGGCAACTGTGTACACAACAAATATGGCTGCTTATTAATTTGAGGCTCAAAAGTCGATTCGCTGATGTTTTGACTTTTACAAGACCAAGAGCCGTTTAAGCTTTCAACTCGTCGAATATTTGAAATTTTTATCAAAGGGAACAAAATTAAAGTGAGTTATTTCATTTAAGGAAGACAACAAATGCATTTTGGAAACGTTGCAGTTTGCTTTACTAGATCTAGATCTATCTTATCTTATTGGACTGTCAGCAGGGAATCAATACAAAAAAAACCTCTTTGCAAGGCCAACTAATGCCTATCTGTTCTCAATTGGTAACAAGTATTTTTGTATATCTATATGATTTTTAAATATTTTTAACGGTTTATCCACGTTAGATAGGCCTACACGTCTCTTCTGTTTGAAATCAAAGACCTTTCAATAGAACAAATCTATCTTAAATCAGTTTTAGGTTTACAGTGGAGAACACAGGCTTGACATAGAATCATTTTTAATCATCTAAATGGTGAAGGATTATATATCTTAGACCTAAAATTAATTTCAATTACCAGAGCCTACATATTGTGACCGTTAGTTTTGATTGTAATTTCTTCTTTTTCTTCTTCTTCTTCTTCTTCTTCTTCTTCTTCTTCTTCTTCTTCTTCTTCTTCTTCTTCTTCTTCTTCTTCTTCTTCTTCTTCTTCTTCTTCTTCTTCTTCTTCTTCTTCTTCTTCTTCTTCTTCTTCTTATTATTATTATTATTATTATTATTATTATTATTATTATTATTATTATTATTATTATTATTATTATTACTATTATTATTATTATTATCATTATTATCATCATTATTATTATTACCATTATTTGCATTGTAGATCTGGATTTTTAGATCTGATCCTTATAGACCCATCATACTCAGTAAAACTTTTATTAAAGTTATCAATATGATCAATTTGACCAAAAACGTAGTACATTTAAGGCGTCCAACCCACTGTTTTTAAAGTGATGTAATCAACATGTTTGTTTTTTGTTGTTTTGTTTTTATAGAGAGCTGGGGGGGGGGGGGGGTCATCAGAAAGTTAATGTTATAGTGCAAAATTTAACCCATTCCTTAGGCCTAAGGATGAAATTTGCATAAGAAAAATCTTTCAAATAACAACCTAGCTAGTTGTCTCCTGAGATTAGAGCTAGAGTTGGGACCATTCAACAATATTCCTTTCTTTGCTTTATTCTAGCCCTATACTGCATTATTTAAAAAAAAAACAAGACAAAAACAGAATAGCTAACTAACAAGAGATACAGCTCTAAATATAATAAAAAGAGTAACTCACAAAGTCGAGAAATGATAGTGGGCTAATCTGGTAATATTTAGTGTGGTAGGCATGTTAAGTTTATTGTTAAGATATTGATACATGTTTTCACCAAAGCAGACACAGAGACTTTTGCTGTGTTATTGCCAGTGGCATTTATTTTGTCAATATTTCCCTCCTGAAAGGCTTTGCTCTAGCTCTGGTCAGTCTTGACCATGAGATGAGTAGGAAGAGAAGCTAGGATACAGGGGTTTGTTTTCAAATACATAAGGAAAAGTACTGTTTGTTTGTCTCTCTCATATTATTAACAGTGTAGATCTACAGACATTGTATGCACTTCTTTTCGAATTAAAAATGCAGCGATTTTTTCATAAGTTACTTATTACATTGTGACATGAATGATACAAACATTGGTTGTTAAAAACGTAAGTGTGACTAATTGTATTATTTTTTCTTAATTTATTCTTTTCTTTTTAAGTTCAATGGCTAAATTTGAAATACAAACTTAAAATTTTTTGTTCTCTTTATTAATTTTGCAAATCAAATTTATTAGAAATATGCTCTTTTGTTGTGTACTAACAAAGCTAGTTTAATGTAAAATATGTAATTATTGTTTATAACATTCAAATTATTAACAGCTTAAAAAAAAAGTAATTGTTATTCATGCTTTCCCCATCCCTAGTCCAGGCAAAATGGAGGAGGACTTGTATATGGATGAAGCTAAGAAGATGATCGATGGCTTTATTGATATGGCATTCCGTAGGCTGGAAACTAGTATGTCAGACCGTGAAAAGTCATTTGAATCTCTTAAACAGCTGCATATGTCACGGGAACATACAATAAAAAAAGAGGACACATACGCTGTAGAAGACATTGAATGGTTGACTATAGATGAGTTTACCATTGAAAAAGGGGAGCAAAAAATCCATGAATTTATCAAGGTATAGTGCAGATTTTTTTAAACTGTGCATTGTTTTTATCTCTTTACTTCTTTTGTTGGGCAATAAGCCAGAATGAGATCATTAAAAAGTCCTTCACTCCCAGGGATTGTGTATGGAGAAAATTAAAAAAAAAAAGATATTTAGAGAAGTTTTTTTTCATGATAAAAATTCATTATAAAAGGAAAATATACAGTCACCCAACTACAATATATAGATATTGGTTGTAATTTTGATTGTGATGCCTGAATAAAGCTTGCTGTCCACATTTATCCAACCTTTTGAAGCTTTTTTATTCAATGTGGAAAACTTTTGATCATGTACATTCTATGTGTAAAGGCACTGAAACTTTGCACTGTACTGAATTTTATGAAGACAAAAAGTCACAGCTCATTTTAAACTTTTAAAGTAATCTAAGCAAGAAGATCATCAAAGATTGAAGCGTTTACAGCTTTGCAAGGCAAACAAAAGGGTGCGAGTAACCAAAACAAAACATGAGAGACTAAATTCTAAAATTTTAGTGATTCCATGAAGCAGTTGGACTGAGTATTATGTCTGTGTGAGTCATTAATCAAGATTGCTATCTACCCACCATTCTCATTCCATTTTCTTCATTCAATTTTAAAATTAAAACCAATATATTTGTTTTGAATGCAATCTACGCTACAGTACAGGATAATAGTGAAATGAAAAAATTACAAACCATAAAAATTATGTAAATCATCTCTCTTCTCTGTAATAGATCTCTTTAAATGCTGCTGAGTATGCCTAAATATGCATCTAAATATTCTGACTACCCTTTCTCCTTACCCAGACATACACTCACACTATTCACGTTATCTAGGATAACTCATTTTGAAGTCTTTGATAAAAATACAAACTAAGAGATGGATTGAATTAAAAAAAATAATAATAAACAAAAAACACCCAGACATCATTGAGCATGCTATACATTCCAGGTGCTAATTTCTAAATATGTGTTATATCTGAACAAACTATTGTTAGTTTTATATTTCCATCCATATACTAGTCATCTTAGACTTTATTGCTTTTAGCCCTGTAGTTAGTGTAGTTCTTTTTTTTTTCATTCCTAGTGTAAAGCCAACACTTCATTGCTACTGGTTTTTGATGTTTCATTTGAAATTTTCTAAACTGAACTCAGCATTAATCAAAACCATATGATTTGATTTTCAGACATGGCAGTATGAAAATTCGTGGCTCTATTGTGTCGACTTTTTGAGTGAGGAGGAACATGAATTTGATAAGCGCTACTTGTACAGAGTTCGCTGGAGCATCCCAACACGACGTAAGCCCATCCCCAGAGCAACAGCTTCAGTTTATTTCACATACGTCGTCTCCAAAATACGCCCTAAGGTTGGTATTAAATACATACTAAGGCTTTGCCTCATGTTTTTTTATGAATGTGTTGTAATTTGCTTTAATAAAAATTCATTAATATTTGTCTGAAAAATATCTTCAAGAAATTTTCCTCCGCAACTATTATACTTACATTCAGCTTTTATCCTTATGCATGTAACTTGAATACTTTTTAATGATGTTTACAAGATACATATGTACTTCTTTAAGTTTTGATTTAGAATTACTTGCTTTTTTAGAAAGGTCAATACTTGTTTCAAATTTAATTATCACTTTGTGTGCTTTTTATAGGAATGAAACCTTTATATAATTGTTTTATTACAGTTCAAAGCATTTTATTGGCTTATTGAGCGCCATTGTATTCCATTTTAATAACTTTGAGACTAAAAGGTTCTGCACATGAATTTTTATTATTGTGGGATAATGATTTGCTGGAATGTGTGAAAATTACAATCAATGAATGGGAAAACATTAGTCTTGAATGTCCTTTTACCTCAGTTGATTTGTGTCATTAAAAACTTTCCAGTTCCTTTCTAACTATTTATTTGCACTTATTTCAGAGCAATCCAGTCGAGGTGTTTTACATCTTTGAGACCAACAGGCTCATACACAAGTAAGTATTAAAGGATTGGAGAAATAAAGGATGTGAAATATCTACACAGAGACAAATTCAAATATTTTGAAACAGATTAAGTTTGAAAATGGAGATCATTCAAAGCCATCCATCAGGACAACTAATTCTCAATTGCTTGCTTTTTTTAAAAACTAGCCAAATGACTGGTTTTGAAGAAATACAGGATAAAGCAAGAGATGAGGGCAGGAGAGAAGAAAGAGAAAAATAAGGCAGAGAGACTGAATGGGTAGTTAGATTAAGCTAACTCATGCAAAGCCCCATATGTCAGTGCTGCAGCAGTAGAGATGATTTTTCGCACCTACTAAATTTTGGATTTAAGATTTGGGCACATTTTAGAAAATTTTAAAAAAATTGGCTTCTTTTTCTTTGATGAAGCTTAATTAATTTTAGTCGGAATGTTTTTAAATTTTGTGAACAAAAAGTTCTTCATACTCTTTTCTATTTATTATTCTTATCTTTTTGTTTTAGCATGTAGGTAAGATTTTTGCAGTATATTTAAAATCACTGTCAAGAAGATTTTTCCTTTTAACATTTTTTTTGACTTTGTTTTCTCTTTCTACAGACCTGGTCAGTCTCGCTTCAGGGAGATGTGGCTTAAAGATATTATTGAGAGCAAGGTCAAACTTATCAACAGAGTGACTTTTTAAGGTCTGACTTGCCAGCTTGTGGTTTACACGGATTTACTTTGTTTCAGGTTGCATCTGATGGGGGCATGACATTGTACACATGTATAACATTTATATGAATAATCATTGCTTATGTTTTGCTGTATGCATAAGTTGCAGTCAGACTGAAAACTGTAAGATGTGCTGTTTGTTTTCAAGAGACCAATAACCAAAATACTGAACCAATAGTGTCATAAAAAAGCTTCTACAACTTGTTACACGGGGCAAAGCTAATGTCTATGTACAATTAAAAATCAGTCGATGGCATTATGGATTCTTCTATTTATAAAAAATTACATATAAAACTGCAATTGGCTGAGCATTTTTTTTATTACAGATGAAAATTTAGAGCAACTAATGCAGTGTGCTCGTCCCACTGATAAGTAGGCCTAGGTTCATTGTTTCCAAGACATGTGTGAAAAAACTTCACTTCTTGTTGTATCCCATTTTCAATGCTATTGTAAAGCTTAATCAAATGTGCCAGCCCAAAAAATATTGGAAGCCCAAAGGCTTAAAAAGCAACAATCATGTTAGTTCAGTTGCTGCTTTAAGTGTGTATATATATATATATATATATATATATATATATATATATATATATATAGAGAGAGAGAGAGAGAGAGAGAGAGAGAGAGAGAGAGAGAGAGATGCATTGGGATAAAGGCAACAGGAAATATAAAGATAGCATAGAGAATCTGAGAATGATACGTGTAACTGAAAAAAATTTGAAGAGGGAATTTTCAAAATTTAACATCTTTTTCTTTCACTGTGAAAAAGACACACATTAAAGAAAACTAAAATATCACGGAAATCAATGTTCTTGTGTTTGATTTTATCCTTCATGCTTGAGGCTTAAATTTAAAATTTTGTAACCTGTTATCACATTATAAACACAAAAATTCTTGTTTTCAATAGGAAATCATGGATTATGAAGTAGTAATGGTACTTTTTAAAGACAAAAAATTGGAATTTTCTTATCCTCATAGAACCCATACTTCTTGATTCATTAATTAAATAATGCAAGGCAAGTAATTGCACTCTTTAAGCACATTTTTATATTGAAAAGAGCTATGATTACATACTTGCTATAATATAAATCAATTCAGTCAATATAGATTCATTCTTAACAGTTTTGCAAAATAAGAGACATTTAAACAGTATAAGATTGTAATTGTTGAAAAAAAAAAAAAGGGATAAAAGCAACAAGAAGGGAACATGGTTTTCAAGAAAATTTGCTTTTAATCTAATTGTCTCTTTCTTAATTATACAAAAAATTCAGTCTTTAAATGAAATCCAAAATAAAGCTGAAAATCTTTTGAAAAGTTTTAAAGTTGAAAATTTTGGTTTAAGCTGTTGTTTGATTTTATTCTGATGAAAGATGGTTAAATACTTAGAAAATTATATTGATTACAGCTCAAATATTTGTTTTTAGTTTTTATTTTTGTTATTGGTCTGAATGAAATGTAAAAGTAAAAATATAGTAAGTAAACAAATTTAAAATGACGTGTTTCTCTAAAATATTAACATTATTTACATGGCAGTAAAAATTTCATGTTAAATTGAATAATTTTTACTTCTCTAGACTCAGTCCATTTGAACTGAAATGTATGGTCACAAATATTTCTAAGCTCATTTTCTTCTATATACATATATATACATTTTTACATATACATGTACCTCACTCCATTCATCATGGAGCCTAAAAAATTAGGATAAAGCATAAACTTACTACTTTCTGATGTACAAATGTCTGTATAAATGAATATAACAACCCCATTCAGTTTTAAACTACATATATATAAAGTTATACAAGTTAAGATTATAATAAGACACTCTGTAATTTGTAATCTGTCTTTGTGATAGAATTATTTACATAAAAAGTCTGAAAAGAAAAGACTTTTTCAATATGATATTGATTATGATCTTCAGAATGAAAAAGGATGAAAGAGCATGTATTGGAATCTCTGGCACTACCGTTTGACAACAGTTTCTCACTAGAATTTTTCAAATACATACTTGTAGTAAATAAATGAAAATTTATCCTGTCAGTTTACTTCAAACTGCAAAATAAAAGCAGATTAATATGCTTGATAAATGAAGAAATGGCAAACCTTAAAACTTTCATAACCCATTATTTTCTTGTATAAGGTTATAATAATGAGATAGCCCTAAGAAGAAAGTTAATTTTGTGTCCCATTTCACGTGCGTACAAATGAAGTTTAACACTCATAGTTATATTCTGATATAGATAAATTGTTTGAGCGCAAAGCAACAAGCAGCATTTTAAGAAAAAATTATACATATCTGACTGATTCTGCATAGCTAAAAAAGACTAAAAGGGACAATGAATGAGTTAAATGTTACAATATGTACAAGAGAAAATAAGCATTAAAACTAATATTCTTGCCCTCAATCACATTTTGCAACAATCTTCAGACTTATCAAAGTGAGCAATTAAATGTGTTTATAAAGAAAATTACTTTGAAAAAGAGTAAAACATCAGAGTCAACAATAAAATCAAATAAATTCAGCTTACTTTCAAAAGAAAAAGCAATGCAGATCCCAAATAGACCCAGTTACAGTTCCATGTTCATATATCCTGCAATCAGTTGAAAGAAACTAATGCTTCAAATAAGAAATAAGATACTGAAAGGTAAAACTTTCCTTCCTTAAGAACTACATAAAAAATCCAGAATTGACATTGAGAAGAAAAATAATTGAACACCATCTTTGTTTTTAATCACATTAAATTGAACACCGCATCTAAGATTTGAGAGGTGTACATTAAACAGAAAAGCATTCTTTGCTTTTAATCACATGAAATTACATAAGTCAGGTGTTTTGGTTAATTCTCCTGTGCTAACTTGATTGATATGACATGATATACAGCACCTCATATCACATTGTTTTGGGTAACATAATTATATACCAATGAAAAACATTGTGTAGTATAACACAACCTCAGCTCATATTTAAACCTCTCTCTGTGCTATATTCTCCAGAAAATGACCAAATGATTCTTTAAAAAATGAACTAATTATCATCAACAAAATATAGTATCATGTTCTGAATCATTGTAGCAAAAGCCATCCACAATGGTTCATGAACTGTTAAAAGCATCCCTGCTTACAAATAGACCTGTCAAGCAAACATTGAGGTAATGCTGAATGACAGGTCACAACAAAAGACAATTGCTTGTTCGAACATTTTTAGGTAACAAAAAATTATCTTTGACAAATTTTGGAAAAATATGTCACTTATTGCATATCAGGCACTTAAGTTATTAAACAACTAGTATGGGATTTTGACAGTTTGGAATTATTCTACCACAGAATGTAAATCAGTGATTAATCAAAAGACTGAAATCTGTGAGAATAATTTAATTTTGACAGATACTTTGTGGGTTCTACCTAGAGCGATTGTTGTTTAGAAGAGTAATTATGTATCCTCTTTGAAACTAGACAAAGATGAAAAAAAATCTTTTGAATTTAGACACAGTGCAGAGGATTTGAGGAGAGAAAAAGAGATGACAGACAGTCATAGTCAGATAAAAAATGCATGAGACAGGGTGAAGAGGAGAGATTTTGAAATTCCATGCAATAAGAATAAATGTATTTAAAAAAAACAACACAACTACAACAACAACATAAAAGAATATACATGTAGTATCTCAAACAAATCCCACACTAGTTTCAACAGCGGTACGATTGAAATTCCCTGAATAAATCTTGTGCATTAAGCAGTTACAATTAAACAGCTCTTAAGATATGCATTGATTATTGTCTACAAATAGCTAATTGCGTACACCAGCTTTAGGAACAATCTGCCATTTTGAATTTTCTGCAAATATGTTACTGATATTGCTGCCTTGACTTTTCTTCAAATTTCTCCTCCCAGCTGAAGAGGTAGCTCGGGGTGGGGGTTGTGGGTCCTGAGGGAGGCGATCACCTTCATGCATCAGCTTTGACATCCTTGCTCCTTGATCCAGGTTTGCCATATCTTTTCCTGTCCCTTCTTTAACTTTTGGTGCAGTTCTTGGCTCTGGGCGTTGCTTACCATAGTTATGAAACAAACCTTCCATTTGCTTTCCTTTATCCAGTTCAGCAATACCTGATGCTTCAGGTTTAACACGTGGCACTCCTCTCTGTGATCTTGGCGTTTCCCCATACCTTCCCATGACTTTGGCCATGCCTGCTCCTGCACCATTCACAGCATTTTCCTCTGCTTCAGGCTTAACCCTAGGCAGGTTCCTGGGGGCATCAGGAATAGAAGTGGGATTGTGCATCAATGCATTCATTCTATTTCCTCGGCTTATATCAGCAGTCTCCTCTGCCTCACGTTTGACTCTTGGGTTTGGTCGGGGAGAAGAGGCATTTTTGCCATAGTTGGTCAACAAATTGCTCATAGGCTGCCCTTTGTGGGCTTCAGCTATGCCCTCACTTTGACTTGTGACTCGTGGAGCAGGTGGGGGCTGTAGTGGAGGCTTCTGGCCACTGCCTCCGAGCAAGCTGCCGACTAAGCCAGCTCGTGACATTTCATAGTTTTGCCTTGCTTCTCCAGTGGCACATCTAGGAGAAGGCGGTGGGGGGACTACATGTGTATGTTTCTCAGAGTTGAACAGATTTATGCTGCCTTGGTGTTTACCAGCATATTCCTCAGCCTCAGGACGTACACGTGGGGCCTTCCGAGGGGTGTAGTATTGACCACTTTGGTCAAATCCAGGGTAGGGACTGCCAGCAGCTTTTTGCATATTGACTCAAAGGTTAACCTGAGGGACTGAAATTTTTTTTTTGTTAATGTGATTAAGAATGAGCAGATATCCTAATTTATTGATAGATTCACAAAGCAAAAAATTAAAGACTTCAATACACACCTGAGGGTATTTACCTGTGAACTTCCTCCTCTATTGAATTTCAGCATTTATGATTATTAATCTTAAAGCTAAGTAGACTAGGTGTAAACAAGTCTGAAAATCACTCATCTTCCATTTAAATGCTTTTGCTTGATAGACCTTTATCTTAAAAAGCATCCTTTTTATCACCATGCTCCATATTTGGTTAATCACCAATAATACCATCTAAAATTTGAAAATGATTAAAAAAAATATTCAAAGAGAGAAAATATTTATATAAAAAAATGATGAATTTTCTTTTACATATATATGTGAAGTAGATTCATACTCAAGTCAGGTACATTATTTAAATATACACAAACATGATTCCTCTTTTAAATGAACTAATGAGGAAGGTTTAATGAATTTTCAAGAGCATTATTTTGATAGACTTAATTCAAAATTTTTCTTCAGTTGTTACCGACCACATTGGACACTTTTGTTGGCAGAATGAAATTCAGTAAACTTCATTTCTGTACATTCAAGGAGTTGTTTTGAGGAGATAGCATAGTAAGAAATCAAAGTTTTATAACTTTTATATTCCAGATACTTAGATTAAGAAGATAGTGCATGTAATGTACCCGATGAAACAAATTTCATATATAAGATTAGCCTTACTTTGTAAAATTATTCAGGTAATGGAACAAAACATTGAAATATGTTGTTAAAAATACAAATTGTTACGGACACAACAGAATTTCTGTGTTGGTTTGATTTAATCTTTTTTGGTACACTCCTAATAAGACAATTCAAAAGGAGCATAATGATACGGTAAAGATCACTTGAGATAAATGTCTCTATAAGCTAGGGAAGAGGTGAGAGTGACTTAAATTGGTTGCTCAGTTCGGAACTCTTCCTCTTCACTCTATCTTAAATTGTCTCCTATAAAAATTTCTTACCTGTGTCTGGTCTTCTATAACAGAAGAAACAATGACAAACCTAAATCTTACTCAAGACCAACCAATGGGATCAAAGACTTTAAAATACAATCAAGACAAAATCAATAGTTTGGACAAAGATCAAACTTGCACCTAGATATAGCACCCTTCATTTTGCAACACAATCAGGCACTTCCCAATGGAGCCATTCTCATGAAGCAGATGAACAAATGACATTAAATTTCTAATTTTTCCCCTATCTCAGAGAAATGAAGTAAGAAGATCAGCTTTGGAAACTATTATTTCTATTTATGACAGGATAAATTGCAAATCAGAATTCAGCTTACTCCTGTAGTCAAAGTTTTAAGTATTATTAATGTTAAAATTAGACTAATTTCACTATGGCCAGACATCTGCTTGAGGCCTAGATAAGATGAAATAAACTGAATTTCAATTCCTTGAGAGTGCACATTATATCAGAGACTGAGAGAGTGGGTGTATAGATAATCTCAACCTTCAATAAGTTATAATTTCTTAAAAGCTTGTGATCCAGCTTATATTACTGTGGTCAACAAATTGCTCATAGGCTGCCCTATGAACATCTTGTCTTTACATCAAGATTGCATAATGAATCTAGATCTTATAGTTTGAAGCAACACTAGTCTAGTGTATTCGTTTTTGTTGGCATTGCATCGAGTGTTCTGTCTAGAGGTTTAAAATTTTTTTGTATCTATTCATTATTAGAATGCCCATTTCAATACACAATAGCAAGAAAATTAAGAGTGGACTCCTTTTGGTCTATCCATGTTAGATTTGACGAACGTATACCCAAGAACTCATTTGCTCAGTTCTTATTTTAAATGTTATATGGCTTTAGCTAGATTTTAGCATATCTAGAAGAATTACAAAAACAACATTCAACATGCCTACCATTGTTGCTAAAAAATAGCCACTTTTATAGTTTGAACACACACAAATTAAAAGGTAATATATCCCCAGCAAATTTTGCTGTGAAAAGTAAAGCAAAGTAGCATCCTTATCAAAGCGATTATATATTCATTATTAGATCTACATCTCCATCTAGGTACATATATCATAGCATCCTGGTTTTGTTTATCGTCCAAGAACTTAGAAGACAAAAAGGAATATTTTTATTACAATCTCATATTCTTAAATTTATCCCCGAATCAACTTACCAAAGTAAAAGAAAAAAAATAAATCCTTTTCTATCTGTAACTATGGTAAACAAGTGTTGAAATTCCAGTTTGCTCAGTTCCGGTGGCGAAAGGTAAAATCAAGTAGTGATTACACACGTACAACTTCAATGACAATCAGTGTTTTTGCAGCAGTAAATATGGATATATGATAAGAAAAAGACTATATTTGAAATTACAACTAAATATTTTTTCACGTCATAAACATAAATTTACAAAACTACCTGCAATTAGATCATTTCAGTATAAATTAATACTTTCCTGGGTAGCTACTTCTTTTTTTAAGGTGGGCAGAATGGGTGCAAAATCGTCATTTTAGTCTTCTGGCGATACCAGACTGTCAAAGCAGTATTCGTAAAGATAATAAATACATATACCATATCGATATCATAATACTAATGATCAAAGTCACCCTAATAATGTCCAAGGCGGTTCTGAACTCGGAAGTTGGAGATATAGTGAAACAGAAACTAGATCTAGATAGATAGATCTAGAGTCTAGTCTAGATCCAGGTCTTTATGGCTTTAGTTTCTTAAATATTACTTCAGAAAGACAATGCAAACATATCCAGAAATGATGATAAAGGATAAAGAAGAACTCTAAGAGAATTGAAGTATGACACAAATCCTTGCATAGAAAACCATGCCACAGAATTTCAAAAACAAAGATATCGAGATTTTTTTATTCTAGAGTCTAGATTTCTGGACTCCAGCAGTATTATTGATAGAATAAAATTTCACGCAAGACCAGATCTCAATTCAATATCAATATCTATATAGAAATCTGCATCAAGTATAATATTTGAGTCATGGCAGGCAATTTCTGGGCCAGCTCACACTAGTAAGTTATGTCCAAAATTTACTCACTTTCAAGATCAGATCAGATCTAATCTAGATCTAGATTCTTCCCACGAGATACGAGATATCTGCGCATAATACTTTTCTTTGTACTGTGCAGGATATTGTAGATGTCATTACAATAAAGCACCTAGTCAGATGTAAGATTTACAAATTCAATCTTTATACCTGTTTGCTCTATGGTTTTCGTGACTTTCGGAAATGAAGAGTTGATAAAAACATCATATTTTAGTAAATTTGCAGATCTTGGCTCAACTCACGTAAAACTAGGCTTCACAATTAAATGTTTCTCAAAGAATTTGAAACTTTGGTTTAATAGGATTTTAGAGCAACACAAAAATGCTTATATCTTGAAAAGAATTTATAAATAAATTTGCGACGAATAGAATCCTTTATATATTTGTGTTCGGCATATTAGCCTAAATTCATTGTAAAAAGAAAAATACAGTTTTAAAGCTCAAAGTGAGTTGTAAACACTGATAATATTATTAGACCCAGCAAACTTTTCAGTCTTCCAGCTCTAGGCTAAAGCCTCTAGAGTCAGTGCATAATCCTTAAAAACTGCTCAAAGAAACTATGAAACTTTAAAGATACAACTAAATATGGGGAGTTACATTATCACTTGTTTGATCAAACGAGACTTAAAAGAAGGGATGAAACAGTGAGATAGTAAAGGAGAAAGAGGGATGAGACCAAGCAAAGAAAGTCGACCCCCAAGACTTTTCAGGTGCTTGATTTTTTGTCTCAAACAACTTAAAGGAGACATTAAATTAAAAAAAAATTGGTAGAAGAAACCAAATGTTAAGACATAAGTACTTGAAAGATGAATTATCTGAATAGCTTTCTCATTATAGCCTTCCTATGATAAGGGGACTTAAGCAAACAATACCCAACTTTAAATGCCAATCTTGAAAGCAGATTATCAAGAGACAGAGAGAAAGGGGACAAGTCACATTCATAGTCTGAGTTTGAATCAATGAGACACTGACTATAGAAAAACAAATTTGAATTTCTTTTAAATGTAGTAGTTGTAGATAGATGGTGAACTAGAAGAGATGTGTACATTACTGTTTGTATTCCCTGTTAATGCTTTAACCCACTATTTGCTTTTTTATCGATCTAATTAACCACGGTTACTCTGAGTTGGTAGTTGGTTAAACGGAAGAATTTTGTTGTTGTCCTGCTTAATCAAACTTCAAAGGGATGATTCTCTACATGAAATATCGTTTAAGGTCAGATCATAAAGTTAATGCTTGTAAAACCTTACAGTCTGTTCTATCTGGCCAGCAATGTGGAATTTCGATCCAGAAAATGAACAGGAATGAAAATTTTCCATAAATTTATAGAATTTCTTAATGATCAATTGTATCCATAAGGTTTTACTGGGTTTTCACAATTAACAGTTAAATTTACAGATTACAGAAATTTCAAGTGAATAGATAATTCTGTGAGTACTAGATTTATCTTTCACTGAGGAAAGTGTGGAGGACTAAGGCGATGTTAAACTGTTTAAAGAATGAGGGGCCTACATTTTTTCTCAGTCGTTGGCTAGAGGAATTAAATTAGGGTGCATTAAAAGAGGTTGTGGTTTATTCTTTTTTTATTCTCTTTATTTTATTGTAATGAGAAATGAGTTGTGACTGTTCTACATGATCTATCAAAATGTTGATTATTAGTCTCGCAGTGTCTCTCAATTTTAAGTTCATTCTCTTACAGCCAGCAGTGGGTTATAGATCGTCAAGATTTATGTAGAGAAAGACAGCATGATATGAAACATCTCACGGAAGAGGAGTACCAGAAGGTCATGATTTTATTTGCAAATGGTGAGTTACTGGCAAATATTTTAAGTTTGAAACTCCAGCATGTCTATTATTAATAAGAATACAGAAAAACAGTGCCACTTGTGAAGGCAGAAAAGTGAAATTTAGTGGATGCCCGGCTGGAAATCTTAGCAATGAACTTGCTTTTTTCACCTCCAAAACTCTTATATATTGCAATTTACTTGGAAAAAAGGTACCACTTACTTAATTGACAGGAAAAAAATGCATACGCATGTATGATATTTAAAGAAATTTATTTTTGTTTTTGTTTTATCAAAGAATTTTATGTCGCCTGTTTTAAAATTGTAATTTTATTTGTATTTTCTAAAGGAGTAGATTGGCTCAGAAAATGATCCTTGTCTGTATCTCCTCCTTCCTCCGTTACTGTCTCTCCCTGCTTTTTAAAAGGACAATTTTCTCCTTCACTGGCTTGATTTTTCTCTCTTATTACCTCTACTTCTTACCCCAGTATCCTCTTTACTATCACAAATCTCCTTCTCTGATGTTCTACTCCCTCTTCTTTTTCATTCTATTCCACCTACTCTTTCTAATCTTTCTTCATATCTCCCTAAAACTTCTTCTCCCTTTTGTCCTTGCTCAGGTCTCCCCCTTTTACTCAGATCTCAAATTTTTTCTTCTACTTCCGTGACTTCCTTTTCTCCTTCCCTTCCGACTTTGTTTTCTATATAAATTCTAGGCATATTTTCACTCCAAAATTAAAGCTTTTTATAGGTTGTCATTTGATCTGTAGCAAAATCTTTATTTTATGTTCCTCTTTCTCTGCAGTGATTCAAGCCCTTGGTGAGCATTTGAAATTTAGGCAACAAGTCATTGCGACAGCTACTGTGTATTTTAAACGTTTTTATGCAAGGTGAGTAGGTTACAACTGTATGCTATTGCTAATGCATTCTTAATCAAATAATGTATGCTTAGAACTTTCGATCTGATTATTTTTCAAAGAATTGAAGCTCAATATTTTTTTAAATCTTGCCCTCAATGTAAGCTTATCTCCCATGAACTGGGACGATTTTTCTCTATCTTAAATCTTATTCAGAAACTTTCATAGAACTATCTCACCTGAAAGGAGATTCAGAATAAAGAGACACAGAAATATTAACCCTATATTTTTTAAGGATCTTTAAGTGTCAGATGAAAAGGATCATTCATGCAAACATTTGAAGCCAAAATTTGGTTTTTCTGAAAGCATAGATTGATGTAAAGAAATGGGTAACAAATTTATGTTTAAATTTTCAAGTAGAACACTAGACTCATTAAGAGTATAAAATCTCAAGCTCCTATGCATGTGCTTTGCTTTTTTTTTTTAAATAAAAATCGATTGTTTGATAATTAAAACTTCTGGTATATTGTACATGTATGTTGCTTGATTCAAATTTGAATATATATTGCTGGTTATTTCTCTCCTCTATAAGGAATTCTCTGAAATGTATAGACCCTTGGTTGATGGCTCCAACTTGTGTATTCTTGGCATCAAAGGTTGAGGTGGGTGTTTATCATTGTTCATAGGTTTGAAGATTAATTTATTTGTTTAGTCACTTGCAATGCACATATATTACTAGGTGATTTTCTATATCCGTGTAATTTTTTTTTATTAAAAGATATGCTTATAGGAAAAATGCAGTGCAAATGACGCATAGACACTATTCTTACTTCTTTTCTTATTTTTTTTTTCTAATCGCCCAGGAATACGGAGTTTTATCAAACAACAGGTTGATAACAACTTGTCAGAATATTGGTAAGTGAAAAGTCATATTTTCGTGCCAATTCTCTAGCCAAATCCATTTTTTCTTTTTTATTATTATTCTCTCATTATTGATTTTAAGTCATTCCATAGCTGTGATTGTGAAATATTTTTCACCAAAGGCTTTTAAAAATAATTTGCATATTAATAGAGTGTAGCTGTGTTTGAAAAACTTGCTTTTTTCAAATCAACTTAAATGCAGATTGTTAGTTTTGAACATCATTACTCTTTTACTTGTTTCCTGGTTAAATTTTCTCTGAAATGACTTGCTTACTTTTTAAATTGGTAAAACATCTTCATGTTTTATGTCATGTTTCAGTAAAAAATAAATTTGGCCATGCTTTTAGTGGAGAATACCCATACAGGATACAACATGTCATGGAGTGTGAATTTTATCTGCTGGAAATGATGGTAAATAGTGTTACTAGTATTTAGAAATTGGCTTTTCAGCTTACATGTAAAGGATATTCTGCCCCTGACACATAAGATTTTTCTTTTTCTGTACATCTATAATTATGTGCTAAAGAAAATGTAGCTCTCTGTCACATGTTTAGTTCCTAGAACTGGGATTGGTAACATTTACAGCCACTTGATTTATTGCCCTCCAAACTCAACTCTTACCAAGAGAAACTCTGTCCATAGCAAAAATTGACAATTGAAATACTTGCATAATATATCTTATCAAGGATAATTCATTTTGTAATACAATATTTTAAAACTGAAAATTCTTTTTAAAATATGTTGTTTCATTATCATATAACAATTTGTTCTTTTCATGAAAGGTTAAATTTGTGTATCAAATATCTCAATGTTGTAATATTGCTGCTTATTTTGCTTTGATGAAATATAAAATCATCAGATGGAAAAATTACAAAAAAAATTCTTTAGTTTTTGTTTGAATAACTTTTTATAACAGCAGTTTAATTGCCACACTGAAATTCTGTTACACTCTCCTTCTTTTTTTTTTTTTTTTGAATAATTTAGCATTCTTTTTTCCTTGTGATTTCAGGATTGTTGCTTGATCATGTACCACCCTTACAGACCCCTTACAAAGTTTTGTGCCGACATTGGATCAGAAATGGAGTTACTGCCTGTAGCTTGGTAAAAATTTCGAACAAAATTATATGTTTCCCTCAAAGATGTCAGTGTTCACATAAGCTATAAGGGCAAATAGCTACTTACAATGTGTAAATGACAAGAGAAGTAGACAGCTATTGCATAACTTCTGTAATGCTCTTGGGGCTTAAGTTGTTTCATCAAAGCGGGATCAGAGGTTTGAAGACACTACACATTTGTGGGTGTTTGGGAAGTAATGATAGTGCAAAGTATTTGCTCCTTCAAACCTCCGATGCTGGTGAAGCATTACTTGCATTTTTTAGAGATCCTCTGAAAACTATGCATAGAGATGTGATGTTACCTAAGAGATATATTTCAGAAATAATTGACATAAAGCAGTGAAAAATCAAACGGGTCAGCACAAATGGGCACTTGCAGGTATAGATCATCACTGAGGGTTTTACTTTTTTTTTGTTTTCCATAAGAAGTGTTTTATGAAATACTTTATATAGATAATTTGTTTATGGAAGCATTTTCGTTCGGCATTGTTGTTTTCTTTTCAAATCAACATAAATGATGTATTGTCTACCATTTTGAATCAATTCTCCAGGCGAATGATCAATGACTCCCTCAGAACAGACATTCCATTGTTGTATCCTCCGTATCTCATTGCTCTAGGTGAGCTTGTTTTTTTTATTTGTTATTTCTTTTCAATGATTTTTGGCCTGATTTGTGCTTGTTGTTATAAATTTCATTCAACAAAATAACTGAAATGTTTTCTTTCGTTTGTTTTTCTTTCATTTTGAGAATGTTTTGTTTAAATTCATTACAAAATTAAGATAAAAAGATAATATATTGTAACTATTATAATCAGAAGAGAAAAAATCTTTTAAAGGATCCAATGTTCCTGTTAAAAAAAAAAAGATACAAAGATTTTGAATGTATATTTATACACACTAATACTTGCAACATTTGTCATGAATTGTGATTTTATAGAGGAACTCAAATCACTTCATACCAAGACAAATTTCAGTACAATGTTCATATGTAAATTGTTAGGATAAGGAGAGTTTAGTGAACTGCTTTACAGAAGCAGTAAAGGTAGAGTGCTCTATATTTTTCCTTTTTTTATTATCATTTAGCTTGTCTCCACCTAGCCAGTATAGTGAAGCAGAAAGACATCAAAACCTGGTGTGCAGAGCTATCTGTCGATAATGACAAGGTAAGGAAAATACACAAATAAATGGTGGAGAGACTTCAATGACTTCATTGTTTTAGTTAAAGGTATTTTCCTAATGAAGTAAATTTGAAAGAAAAGCATGTGAAAACTTAAAAAGTTTTCCATTACACAGCTAAAACTATTCGCTCAAATTAGAGATGTGTATATGCTCCGTCTGAGACAGCCAAGTTGAATCATACACAAGTTAGAAGTTTTGCTTTTTAACTTTTTAGTGTTATGCCAAGAGGTATTCCCTTACTTTTAAAAGGGTGATGAAATTATAATATAATATTGTCAAAGTTCAAACAATATTGAATTTCTCTCTTTAACTGTCCTGAGTTTAGAACAAGCCTGTGTAACTTGTGTACAAATTATGCCACAATAATCACATATTTACTGTTAACTATTTTTCCTGACTGAAAAGACTTCTTGTCTGGACACTATACATAAAGGGCTGTTGGTTTATGAATGGAGGAGTTGGGGGGACAGTAGCAACAAAAAAAAGAAGTTAATGAACAACTAACAATCTCATTTATTTCAAATTTCTCAGTTCAATTAAGATTAATTTGGGATAATCTCATGTTAAATGTTTGTAATTTTTAAGCACCAAAAAAAAAAGGTTAAGGATCATCTAACAATCTCGTTTATTTCAAGTTTCTTAGTTCAGTTAAGATTAATCTAGGATAATCTCATGTTAAATGTTTGTAATTGTAAAACACTTACACTGTTCTGGTGTATGAGTTAATACCAGTTAATTAACGATACATTAATGAAAATAATTTTTTATGAGTCAAACCGTATTTTCATCTTATTCTGTTAAGCTTCAAAGCCAATTTTTGCTCTTAGGACTGAAATCATGAAAATCATCACCAGCACTAGGATAAGTCTTTAAAGAAATCAGGGTTCACTTCATTTCTTTTGAGTGATGTCATTGTGATCTAAAATACTGTCTTTGGGTTTTGAGCTGCTTCATCAATTACACTTTATCAACAGCATTAAGCTTAGGCTTTCAATGAATGTCTTTTATGTGCAATTTTCTCAGGTGATGGAGATTACAAAGACAATGGTATCCTTGTATGAGATGTGGAAGATTTATGATGAGAAAAAAGAAATTCAGCCGATTTTAACAAAGATGCCAAAGCCAAGTCCCTCAAGGTATTTGTAATAGTTGAAAAGTTCATTAGTAGTTTTGGTCGTTTTTTTTCATTTGTCAATATTTTCCAAACTCTTATCATGTTTCAAATTACTTTCTCAACCCTCGAAGCATTGCATAAATCTCGTCTGTGCACTAAAAATATTGAAACGGTTTTTCAGCAAAAATTGAACAACAGAAACAGATTTACTGCTTGTGTTGTTGTCTTGTCACACTTTGAAAGTTTGAGGGTTAACCCTTATTTGTCACAAACTTTTCAATTCATTCACTTGAAAGATTTGAAAAAAAATATCTCTGTATACAGCTCATGATTATTATGAGAGAAACTTGACGTATCTATGTGTACTCAGAAACGCACATCAATTTTCAACATGATTTTTGTTAAAGCTAGTGCAATTCAATGTTGTTCATAACTTTTTTCAACATCCTGTTTACCCCAGTATATACTTTACGCTGTGAAACAGAAACCATTTTAAATAGTACCAAATGCCTCTTAAAATGCCTAAATAAAGTCTTATCAGTATTGAAAGTATTGTCTTCAACATTTCCAGCTCTGTTAACCTTTTCTTCATATATATATGAAGATTGTAATACATTGAGTATATAGAAGCTGTAATTTTATGATATAATTTGTTACCATGGCAACAAAAACAATATGATCTGCGAAAGGTCAACAAAAACCTGTGCTGTTTGAGTATGAAAGTAATTGACCTGTTTGAGCTACAAAATTATAAATTATAAATTCACAGTATGGTATGGTTCATCTAAAATTTAGATCTGTAGCTCTATCTCATAGCAGCTTTTTTTTACTTTATCTTTACAATTGCCAGCATCTAAAACTGGGTCTAGTCCTAAATACTATATCATGATCAGGGCTTGATACAGATCTAGACATATTCTCGTTATCTGGTAGATCACAAATGAAATAACCACAGAATTTTCTTTAAAAATCTCCTACATAATGATCAACTTCTGAATCTTCATCAAAACCTTCTTGAATTACAAATTCTAACACTTCTTCATCTCTAAACAACTAAGCAACCTCCATGAATGGTGAGAATGCATGGTTGTTTTTTACTTTTTTTTTTTAAGAAATTGGTCACTGCTAAAAACAAACTATAGTCATATATAACTATCAATGCTAGTGAAATGACAAGTGCTAAGCGAAAACTTATATGTGGTTTTCTCTTTGAACACAGTCATTAGTGAGGGAAAAAATTTGAGGCTATACAGTCTCTCAATTCGTCTATAAACAGAAGTTAAATCAACACTAGACAGTCTAGTGCCATGTCCACAAATATTGCGAAGATCGATTCTAGACTATCTAGCGTCAAGTCATGAAAAAGTTAAAAATTAACCCTAAATACATATAGTAAGCATTTTTTTTTTCAAGGAAAATAAGATGTAAAATAATACTAAATCGTGCAAGGCGTGAGGTCAGTTGGTAAGCAACAGGAAACTCAGATGGTCTTAGTGCCTAGTGTGATTTTGATGGTGGAAATTGCATCATTTAGGATAAAATCACTTGTGATCAGATCAAGGTAAAATTTGAGTTATTGAATTGGCTGATAACAAAATTTCTAAGGGAATGGGATGAATTTAAAATTTAATTATGGAGGTCTTAATCGACTTCTACTGCATCATTTTGTGCCTTCAACCTGGTTTGGTTTTTTTTTGTGTGTGTGTTATTGAGGAAGAGGTTTATTACCTAGAATCGCTCCATCAAAATGAAATCTAACCTTTATGTGTACTTGCATGAATTTTTGTCATAAGTTTCAGGGTCTTAAGGACCAAAGATTAAAAGCACATATAGGTAGGGTCCTGTCATAGTAGATGGACAAAGAAAGTATGTTAAATAACACATATTTCCTGCTTCCTATTTAAGTGAGAGTTAGGAATAAAATGAGAAATGATCATTCTGCACCTGATGTGGGAAAACCCTCGAATGAGGAAATTTTATCACAGAGCTGCCACCTAGTACGGCTTATAGTGCTACTGAAATGGTGTCTAAAATACTCAATACTTAGGACAGTTTAAAATTATTGTAGTTGTTTGAACCTGAAAATAGGTATTTTTACCAGTCCTTAGGGTTTTGAAAATCTTTTTTTAAAAATTACTTGAATATTATAATTATTTTCAAATTAATAGATTAATAGCTTAATATAATGACTAGTCATCTTTTATCATCACCCCATTTGTAATGTACATCAATACTGAAGAAAGACTCATTGAGTACTGTAACTTCTGTGTCAAACTTTGCTTAATTGTGTCCCTCCTCCATTCTGGTGAACTACTATTTTTAGCAACTGTAATCCATCTTCCACCATAATTTTTGTATTTTGTCCTTGATGATGTTAACAAGTTATTTTTGCTTTCTTTTAATTTGCCAGGCCTCCGTCAGAAACTCCAACTATGCAGGATGCAAACTCACAACAACAGCAGCAACAGCAAAATCAGCAGCTTCCAAGTGGTGGAGTGTAGTGGACATTATCTTTCATGAAGCACTTTGGTAGGAAGAGGCAATATATAATTTATATTTGTTTTCCCCAACTATATCAACAGTATTTTCTTCCAGGAGATTGAGAGGGGGTAAAAGGAAAATCAGTTTCAACAGGTCAGCATGTTGGGTAACAATGTTCCTCGGGCAAGCAGTTGATAACTTGCTAGCTGTAAACTGGATACTATATGTAACAGTTATCTAATTCCATTTAAGCTTGATTTACAGCGGCGGAACTATTATATTCTTGCGGAAGAATAATACCAGAGGTATATGCTACTGTACTTAATACCATTTAACATTTCTCCAGATGTGCTACCATATTCTATTTTATATTTTTAATCAAAAGAGGCTAAGTGCATGTTCATAAGAAGCATTACAAAACTGAAGTCTTATTTGAAATCCTCAGCGAAAAGCAACAGATTGTTAATTTTTTTTTTCATTGGTTTAAGGATGAATTCATAATTTGAAACTGCATACATTTTAATTTTTTAATACAAAGTATCACTGTTGATGGAAATGAATTTTTTTTTTTTTTCATTTTCTCTAACTCTATCAAGGAACAACACTAACTGCTTCCCAGCTAGTGTAACATCAAAACAAAGACAGTAATGAAAACCTAATGAGAGGATTTTGTCCATGTTGGAACCACTGGGCTAGATCTAGCAATTACAGAACATTATTGCTGTTGAAATTATTTACAAACTTAGGAGGAAAGAGATGGAAGAAAGGGAAGGTGCATGGGATGGGATAGTTTTTCTGATTGATGTAAAAACGAATTCAAGAGTGGACCTTTTGTTTTTCAAAAAATTCGCCAAGCATGTTACAAAATAGATGTCGGCAAGCAATTTTAGGATTTAGTTTTGTCTTTCTTGATAGTTTGAATCCTCTTATATAAATGAGAATGTTCATCCTTTCCCAAGGAATTTTTATCTTAGAGTCCACACTTTACTTGAAATTGAATTTTAATGAATCATCATAAAATGGCTTCACTAATACTGAAAAAGAATTGTGGGCAAGAAATTTTCCGGTGGAATAAAAATGTTTTGTTAGAATATTTTGAAATGAAAGATCTGATTAGCTTTTTGTTATTCGGTATTAAAATAATATGTAACATTTGGTAAAAAGTTGTATTCACTTTTAGATATGTATTAATAAAATAAAATGATTTGAAAATTTTTTTTGTTGGTTTTCTTATGTCTCTTGTCATTGAGGCAGTTAAATGTCCCTTATGCATCATTATTAGTATAACTGAGCATTTCTATACCAACACGGCACGTCAGTCAGTCAGTTATGTCGATAATTATTTCAATTCCAAACTCAAAAATGACTGATCAATCTTCATTATCAAGAAGTATGAAGACTGCAAAGTACTGAACTTTTCTAGCACCCTTTGGTGTCTACACTGAGTTATAGATTACACATTGTTTAGCCTTCATTGCTACTGGAGTTTTTACACCGACATTTTAAAATAAGTAAGATAAACCTATGTGAGGTCACTGCCCTGTTACTGGAAAAACATGATATAGAGTGACAATTGTATTCAAGATCAAAACATTCTGCTGTGGATAATTGCCAAGTAAACTTTGAGCTGTGTCCATCAAAGACAGAAAAGGGATTAACCTTTTTTGACTGAGTGGAGCCTACCTCAATCATCATTTATCCTTCACATTAGATGCATACTTGATAGATAATATTAAAAATATAAAAGAGGTGGGATTCTGTTATAGTCACAGTGCTTTCAAACTTACAGGGTACACACATTTTGGGTTAATCTGGATTTACAAACACTTAGCTCCATCATGATTGCTCAAGTAATACAGTACCTCTCGGACTTAACGAACTAGTTCGGCAAATTTTAAAAGTTTGTTGAATGCAAAGTTGGATGGAGCATGACATAGGGCAATGAGCAAGGGAAGTAGCCAGCCAAAGTGAAATTACCACATAATTACCTCCCTCGCTTTTATCAACTAATCATGTGTCTATAAAGCCACTCCACCCTTCCCACCATTGTCCAAGTTACTGTCGCTCTGGCTCTTTGATCCTGCATCATGATCTCCCCTTGCATATACTGCCGCTCCCTGTCCCCTTCTCCCTCTCTTTTTATTATCTTCTCCTTGTGAGTCAATACTTTGCTCTCCCTACCCCTAGCATTACTATAGCATAATGTAGCCTACATTCTGGGTACCCAA
>JAWDGP010002487.1:45000-52500 GCA_033675545.1 Elysia crispata | reverse complement strand
GAGAGAGCGAAAGAGAGAGAGATAGATAGAGAGAGACTGAGAGAGAGAGTGAAAGAGAGAGAGATAGAAAGAGAGAACGTGGAATGGATATGAATTCGAAAATAAAAAGAGGTAAGGACGTACAGGAATTGAGATAGTTAAAGTTTTTTACAGACTTAAAGACAATAAGAGATAGATAGAGAGAGAGCGAGAGAGAGAGAGAGAGAGAGAGAGAGAGAGAGAGAGAGAGAGAGAAAGAATTAGAGCTAGAGAGAGCAAGATAGATAGAGATACAGAAAGAGAGCTAGATTGAAAGAAGAGAACCAAGAAGAATAGAAAAAAGTAATCTCACGATTTAATCACTCAGTAAGGGCATGAACTCTTTTAAATACGTGAAGCAATCTAGATCGGCCTTACGTATAGAGGAAAGTAACTGCTGAAATGCAAAATTAACGACAACCCATGAATAAAAATTATGAAAAGAAAAATATACAAAATGCGTCTTTTTTCAAGTTTTTTGTGCGCCTGTTTTGCAAATTATTTTAAACTAAATAACTGAGTTAATAAACGCACGTAAATCTTTGAAATCAAGTAGAAAAAGTAAGAAAGAACTTGAGTAGAACGATTTCAATCATGATTTTATACAAAGACAATAAACTGTTCGTTTAAAGTCATTCGTATTCTTTATCACAGATGTAGCCATTTGGGTACTGGTGGGGAATAAAGGATTGAAAATCGTTATTTTGGGCTCACTTACAGTCATATCTTGGACCCCCAATTCCGTCATTCCTTCGGAAGCACCCGCATGTTGCAAAGATAAAAATTAGAGACACAGTCATTGAGACTAAAACACACTATGTAGGCCAAAAAATCTGAAAATAAAAGACAAGCGATGATTATACTAATCTAAAGCCGATGTTCGAAAGACATATAACACAGTATAATCTGTAACTATATAAGAGATGCGTAATATTAAAGACTGTCGAGAAAAACTTGCTTCCAAATAGACCGAAAGAGAGAGACAGAAGCAAAGAGAGTTAGAGAGGGGATTAAGAGAATGATAGAGAAAAAGAGGGAAATAGAAGGAGAGATAGCATGGAAGTGGAAGAATCAGGAAGGCAAGAAAGAAGTAGCGACACACAGTTACGAGAGACAGAGGGAGTAATAAAGTAACATTGACATATCTTTTAGAATACTAATAAAAAATGATTTTAAAAAAAGGCCGATCTAGATTGCTACACGTATTTAAAGTTTCTCTCTACCAATGAGTCGCTATTTCTTTCCTGTCTTTCTAGTTCTCTCTCTCTTTCTCTTTCTGTCTCTGTCTCTGTCTCTGTCTCTCTCTCTCTCTCTCTCTCTCTCTCTCTCTCTCTCTCTCTCTCTCTCTCTCTCTCTCTCTCTCTTTTCCTGTTTATCCCCCCTCTGTCTTTCTCCTGACTCTCCCTCTTTATCTTCTTTGCCTCATTTTTCTCATTTTTGATACATTTTTCATCCTTATGTTTATGTCAATTTCAGCATACTTCTGATTTTTTCTCTCTAACTGTTTCGCTATTTCTTTATTCTCTCACTCATTTTTAGTCGTACACTCTTTCTCTGTCTTTTGCTTTTTTTTTTTTTTTTTTTGCAATTTTTCCCCCACTTAAGATAAATTTTTTTTTTCTTTTGTCTTTGTCCATGTCAAAATATTATTTTTCTCCGTAATTGTATGTCTTAAAACGCAAGAGGCAGTCAAGGTCAGACAATAAAAAAAAAAAAACCAACCCATGGCGTGTTGACAAACTGAACAAACTCACTCCTAGATACAAAGGGCAACTATTTCAAGTTAATCAGTTATAGCATAGAGTTACATACAACATGGAATCACGGTTGCGCGTGGTTGATCTGAACAAATTGAAATATTCATCTCACTACGTATCATGACACAGAATGGTGGTCAATTGAAGCAATGAGATCTCTATTAACGGGAACAAACTCAAGCAAAGGGATCAATTTAAATACTTGGCTTCTTTAATGTGAAGTGATGGACGTAACTTACTCTGAAAGTGCATCAAGAATAGCGCAAGATCACGCATAAATAGAATACCTTAACGTCGGGCAACTATTTTTGGTCATGGGATGAGAAGAGAGAGACTAGAGCATTTTGTGACAACTAGAATGATTATAGGAAAATGCAGAAGGGGAAAACAGCATCAAAACATGTTGGATGGACTAACAAAGTGGCTCAAATAAGGATGAGTGATAGAAGCGCTGAAAGCGATATGGGATAGAGATGCGTGCAAAGTCATGACCGCCTACTTTAAAAAGCACGGCACCTGATTGATTGATTGATGAGTTCAAAAGAGAATTTTCCTTTCTGTTGAAGTAAATTTGCATACAGGGGTCCATCTTGCCATTGGACTAAATTTACTCTTCTCTTCATTTTCTACCATGTTTGTAACAATACTAGATCTAGAGGTTGATGATTTCTTTCGGTTTAACTAAAACTCAATAAGTTACCATCTGGAAATACTTTTGATCCATGTGGTCCCAGGGTGTGTGTGAACAGAGTGAGAGAGAGTGTATGGCACAGAGAGAGAGAGAGACAAAGAGAGAATGAAAGAGAAACACACACAGGAGGCAAAAGCTGTCGAGTTTTGTGAAACTGTCGACTTGTTTCGTTTCACCCAATTTTTTAATCTGGCAGATGAGATGTGAAATATACAGAGAGCGCAGCCCACGTAGGCTTCTATGATTGAACAGGGAGGATCTTTGATCCAAGAAAGCAGAGAAAGAGAGAGATAGAGAGATACAGAAAGACATAGACAGAGGGTTAGTTTGTATTTTGTTTGATAGTTTTACTACTTCAATATAAAGATCTCTGTGATTTCAACAACTTCATAAAAAGATTTAATACAATTTACGACACAAGTAAAAGAGAAAAATGCATTTCACATGGTTTTTTTTTTTCAACAGTTTTTATACCCGAGTTCTCAGAAACTTTCCATTTCAAGAGTTACTTCCCTGTAAACATGACGCTGCATTAGGTTTTGACAGAGAGAGAGGGTGATAGAAAGAGAGAGGGAGGGTGGAGAGAGTGAGAGAGGGAGGGTGGAGAGAGTGAGAGAGAGAGGAGAAGAAGAAGAAGAAGTAGAAAGGGGAAATTGAATAGCGCCACTCAGTTTGAGGCACAAAAATTATAAAAGAGTGAAAGAGGGAGGGGGAGGGATGGCAAGAGACAGACAGCGAAAGAGGAAGAACCGGAAAAAGAAGAAAGAAATAGCAACACAATAGTGAAAAACTGCTTGGACAGTTGCGTGAGACGCTTGCAGTATGTAAAAATCAACTGATCAAAGCTGCTCTTATGACCTACAACAATTAAACCGCCATAACAATACCTCTGGGACAATGATGAGGTCCATAGACAGGAAGCCAACACAATTGCCAGAGAGACTAAGTCAAAAGTCACTTTTTCCTGATTGCAGAAGATATGTGAGATTGGGGCAGATGCTACTTTTGTTCTGACTTTGGTTTAACAAAGGCTTAAGGTACAGCTTAAATACGACAGATTTCTTCTCAGTACATGTAGAAATAAAGCCCAGAGCACACACTAGATGTGGTTCCAGGTTGGTTTTTTGTATGTCAAAACAATTCATACTCAACACTTAGTAATATCTCCAAAAGTTCACTTCAAGATTAAGTGAAGGCAGATTTTAATTAAGCGTTTAGTACGTTCAAAATTATGTAAAAAACGAAACAACAACAACAACAACAACAACAACAACAACAACAACAATAATAATAATAATAATAATAATAATAATAATAATAATAATAGTAATAATAATAATAATAATAATAATAATAATAATAATAATAATAATAATAATAATAATAATAATAATAATAATAATAATAATAATAATAATAATAATAATAATAATAATAATAATAATAATAATAATAATAATAATAATAATAATAATAATAATAATAATAATAATAATAATAATAATGAATAGTCACGTGTACCCCAAATGTATGAAATGGGATCTAAAAGGACGATTTCCGTACTTTTATCAATGAAAAATATCTCTCTATCCTTCATAACTACACTGAATAACTTGCGGAGCGCGTCATGCATTATGAAGCACGCTACTATTGCACCCAAATCAACCCAAAATTTATAGCCTCTAAACGAGATACTTGGAAATATCTTTAACCACTTGGTTTTAGAACAAAAAAAAAAATAAAAATAAAATCTTTCAAAAAGATATCCATTTCACAGATATCTACGAATAACCAGGAGCTTTTTTTGTGAATTGGGAAATAAATGGATGAGTTCGATGCCAGTGACAAGATTTCCCTTTCTCTTTCTGTCTTGTTCTGCCGCAACACGCTAAAACCTCATTAGGGGCCCCAGGCTCGAGGAAACAAAAAGGCCTGGTAACATTTACAACAGCTTGAAGAGGCATTAGAAGCTTAGCACTGTGATAACCTGGTCATGTGACCAAAGAGAGAAGGAAACGGGGGCTTATAAATGCAGGAATACACTCGAGTGAGTCAGAGAAATAATAGGGACGGAAAGGATAAAGTAAAGAAGCTGGTGAATGGACTCTCCCTCTCTATCTATTTCTCTTTCGCTCTATCTCTATCTCTCTCAGTTACTCTTTCTCTCTCTCTCTCTCTTTCTGTCTGTCTCACTCTCTCTCTCTCTCTCTCTCTCTCTCTCTCTCTCTCTCTCTCTCTCTCTCTCTCTCTCTCTCTCTCAATTGGAGAAAGGTTTGGATCACGGCTCTCAAAACATCATTACGAAACGGGTCTTTAAAATTGTTCCAACTAATATGACCAAATCTTAAGTTTTTTTTCTGTTTCAGTTCTTTGATGAAACACACACAGGAGGCAAAAGCTGTTGAGTTTTGTGAAACTGTCGACTTGTTTCGTTTCACCCAATTTTTTAATCTGGCAGATGAGATGTGAAATATACAGGGAGCGCAGCCCACGTAGGCTTCTATGATTGAGCAGGGAGGATCTTTGATCCAAGAAAGCAGCTAAGGTCTAAAGAAAGAAAATGGAGCCCAGAGCTGTATAAATCAATTACAAGATATCGTGGTTAACACTTGTTGAGTTAGATTTAGGTCTCTGGTGGCCTTGACCCTCTTGTATGCAATAATCTGTGACAAAATGGCGATGTTAGCCTCGTCTTTTCTTAACTCAGACAAGACTGTGCCGAGCAGTGCAGGGCTGTAAGATGAGAGCGTTAGCTACTCTTCGAGTGGAGTGAGTGTCGAGCTTATAATTGAAGTCTTTTTAGGGTTTGGTGTCTCAAGATGGGGAAATCTTTCCCGGCTAATTAATTAGCAGTTCTTGGTTCGTTACCTAGCCAAGCTTACAACCTAATAACAACTGGAGGGCTTTATATAGTGACCTATTGGGAAGTCCAATTTAATGCAGTTTACTTAGTGTGCATATTGATGCATTGTACTAATTAATTTAATTAATTAACTTCGTTAGAGCTGTTAAATTTGACAAATTTGGAAAGCCATTTTGTTTACCTCAATTAAAAAAATGGTTTTGTGACATTTACTCATGATTTCTTCATAACAAAAAATTTCACCCTCTTTAACGTTGCTGTCAACCTTTGTGTTTACATCAGTGAACTTGTTTACAACATGAACGAACTACTGAGTACAAGTCAGGCTGTCTCCCACCCTCGCCAGGATATTAGCAAGTGAGAAAAGTTGTTTTATTCATCTTTTCCAACGAAATATCTATTTCTGTCTGTCTGCAAAGTTTTCACGAGTTAACACAAATTTAAAGAAAGTGTTTGCTCCCTGTTTCAACTTTATGTTGTGACTTTTAGATTCTTTTTCCAACCATTAAATCTTTTATGAAGCCTCAAAAAGACAAGGCTTATAGTCTCAAGAGAAACTGAAAATTCACATTCTTTATTTATCACATTGCCAAGCCCATTTACTCTCTTTTTCTCACTAAAATATGTTCTACATCACTATTATTGAAAGAGGAGAAGAAGAAAAAGAAAAAAAAATAAAGCAGTTCGAGAAAAGACATTTGTGTAAAGACGACTTTTGCACATGACAATAGTAAATCTAGATATGGGACCATCAAGATCACGCTACCCCCCCCCCCCCCCTTTTTTTTTTTCCTCTCTCTCCTACGTCCTACATCTGTAACCCCCATGTCTACTCAACTGGCAAAATCATTCCTCTCTGCATAGTTCTCTACTCGTCTTTTACTTCATTCCCTCGATCTTTTCCAAATGCTTTTCCTTTTTTTATATCAGAAGCATTTAACAGCATTTTCCTCTCTGCTATTCCTCTTTTTTTCCCACCTTCTCTCGAAAGCTTCTTTAAATCCCCATTGTCCATCACCATTCCCATTCTACTTTATGAATTCACTTCAACTTTATCTTGTATCTATAATTTATAAATACATATATAATTATACAGAAATATATATATATATATATATATATATATATATATATATATATATAATTCGATCGACATACCTGTCTTAAAAACGCTTTAGAGGTCTGTCTATCCATCTGTTTATTTCATCATCCCCTCTCCGTCTTCCTCTCTCTCTCTCTCTCTCTCTCTCTCTCTCTCTCTCTCTCTCTCTCTCTCTCTCTCTCTCTCTCTCTCTCTCTGTTTCTCTCTCTAAAAGCAAAACGCACTATGAGAATGAGTGCTCTCTACATTTTTTGCTCTCGGTCAATAATTTTAGGCACAAACGAACATCATGCATAGAAATCCAAGGCCAATTTACAAACTCTACATTGATGGAATGATCCAGGTGAAAGTAAGTGGTCAAGTTACAGGGAATCTGGTATAAATCAATTGCATCTATTCGTAGAATTCTCAGCCACAATCGTAGATTCACGACTGGTTTTCAGAGTTGTTTAGTCAACAGCTTCAAAATATTTTCAGACTCTTACAGAATGTTAGACGAGAGCGATTTCAGTTTCGTGTTAAGGTTTTGCAGACCTTCCTAATTCATGTAGATTATATTATTTAATCAACTTCCTTCTTAAATCTAATATTGATCAGTCTGTGACATGATCAACTTTTTTTATGATTTTATCATAAAAACTCTAGGTTCTCTATCTCACTATCTTTTTCTTCACCTCTTTTCTCTCACTTTCGATAAATTTTTTTTTTATCTTTCCGTATCGGTCTATGAAGAATTAAAACTCACTATTACTATCTGTGTAGGACCATTTCCTTCTTTTATCTGGTTCCACCTCTTCCACTCTCTCCCTATCTCTCTCTCTCTCTCTCTCTCTCTCTCTCTCTCTCTCTCTCTCTCTCTCTCTCTCTCTCTCTCTCTCTCTCTCTCGATTTGGCTATGTCTCTATATAACTCAATCTTTCTCTGTACCTGTGCGTCCTTATTTCTTTCTCTTTTTTTTTGGACTTTATTTCCCTTCCACGCTCTCTCTCTCCCCCTCTCTCTCTCTCTCTCTCTCTCTCTCTCTCTCTCTCTCTCTCTCTCTATCTCTTTGCCTCTTTCTCTCTGCGTC
>JAWDGP010002487.1:0-42500 GCA_033675545.1 Elysia crispata | reverse complement strand
CGCACTCTTAGTTTCTCTATCTCACAATCTTTTTCTTCACATCTATTCTCTCACTTTCAATACAGTGTTCTATCTTTCCGTATCTGTCTATGTTTATAACTCACTATTCATATGTAACTGAGTGGGACAATTTCTTTATTGTATTTCTAGTTCTTCCTCTCCCATTTTCCCTTTCCCTTATCTTTCCCCCTTTCTCTCTCTCTCTCTCTCTCTCTCTCTCTCTCTCTCTCTCTCTCTCTCTCTCTCTCTCTCTCTCTCTCTCTCTCTCTCTCTCTCTCTCTCTCTCTCTTTCCGTTAATGAATCTGACCTCTTTATAAATCCTTATAAATATATCTTTCCTTTTGTTACATGTTTATTCTATCTCTAATTCTTTAATGAACAAGCGTCAATGTACACGATCTGTCTATGCCTGTGACTGGTCTTCCATTTTTTTAAACCACTGTTCTCTGCTGATGTGTATGTATTTCTGTGGTTTTCTAACGTCTATCGAAATTGGTCGTTCTCATCTGTCTTGTCTTTGAATCAATATTTACCAGCGATCCTTCACCGTTACAACGTTATTGCAATCAGTTTCCTTGCTTCACATCTATTCTCTCACTTTCAATACAGTGTTCTATCTTTCCGTATCTGTCTATGTTTATAACTCACTATTCATATGTAACTGTGTGGGACACTTTCTTTATTGTATTTCTAGTTCTTCGTCTTCCATTTTCTCTCTCCCTCCCCCCAACCCCCCGCCCCGCCTTTTTTTCTCTCACTCTCTCCCTCTCTCTCTCTCCCTCTATCTCTATCTCTCACTCTCTCTCTCTCTCTCTCTCTCTCTCTCTCTCTCTCTCTCTCTCTCTCTCTCTCTTTCCTTTTTCTTCATGTCTTTCCCCCCTACTTAAGATAACTATTTTTTTTTGTTTCTTTTGCGTCTCGACGCCCACTTAAGATAAATATTTCTTTTTCTTTCGCGTGTGTCTATGTCAATACATTACTTTTCCCTCTAGCTGTATGTCTCACTTCCTTTGTACTCTTTAATTTTATTTCTTTTACACACTCATTCTATCTTTTCCTCGCTATCTCTTTCTTCTTTACTTCTCTTCTGATACTTTTGAGAAATTAATTTTACCTTTTTGTCTCTACCTTTATCAGTTTATTACAAAATAATTTTCCTTATATATATATATATATATATATATATATATATATATATATATATATATATATATATATATCGCTATTTACTTACAGTCTCATCGAGGCAGAATCTATCACGATTTTAGTACTGAAAAGAAGATATGACGTGCCAGTCACCAGTGGACAGTGCGTTAGTGGAGTAAGGGAAAATTATGTTAAATTTCTCTCACGTGAAAGATAACAAATAAAAAGAAGGGTGTTGCATATTTAATGGATAATGCCCCTTTCAAAGTTAAAAAACAAACAAACAAAAATACTTCTCCCTATAAAGGAAGATATTCAACTCCCCATAAGGGAAGAAATGTCATTAGATTGCAGGGGGTGAAGGGTTTCAGCTCTGAACCTCCGCCATATAGACACTCTCAGGATAGCCGGCCCACCGACACCACATCGACGAAGTACCCAAGTCGCCGGTACCTCTGAGCAGGTTGTGCTTCTCACACAACCCACGACAAAACTTCCCTGCCAGCATCCAAGCACCAAAGTGATGCACACAAGTGTGCATCCCGGTGTTTTATGGGAGGAGCCACATCAGACCCAAAGCATAAATGACGACAGGCGCGGGCCGTCATAGTATGTGGACCTTGACCGTTTTACGGGCCTTAACACCGTTAGGGCTTGGGGCCAGTTCCTGGCGAAGTTGCCTTGCCAGGCAAAGTTCAATCTCTCCTGATTCATTTAAGTTAACAGTGACACACTTTCTTCATGCGGTTTACTTGCGACGCATTTTCTGACAATTTTGCTTAATTTCTATTTTATGAAGGTAAAAACATGTGAAATTGAACTAAAAACTGCACTTCTTACCGAATATTACATAAATAAAAAATAAATTTTTCTCTGTTAATGTTATGAAACATATTTAGATGAATTTTCAATTTTTCAGGAAAATCCGTTAAAACCGTGTATGGTTTTTAAGATATGTAATTCCACGCAATGACTGATGGGCTTGAAATAGCTGTCCTTTGTATCAGGTGAATTTTTTCACGTTGTCAATCCCCCTGGGGGTTTGTTTATATTTTTTTATGACCTCGACTTCCTGTGTCGTGGTTGTTACGAATTATTTAAACTAAAGTAAAAAGAAATTCGATTCGCCCTTTCGCAAGGCGAACCCTTTTTTCTGTCCTCCTTATTCATTCGTTAGTGCGAGAAAGCGAGCGAGAGAAAGCAGAGAGAGAGAGAGAGAGAGAGAGAGAGAGAGAGAGAGAGAGAGAGAGAGAGAGAGAGAGAGAGAGAGAGAGAGAGAGAGAAGGAATCGGCAAGATAGAATGATTCTGTTTTTAAATAACTTAAGTCGCGAAGACTATAATGGGTTCGAGGTTCATTTGTTGTTGGTTGTTTTGTTGCAGTTGTTGGTGTTTTTGTTGCTGTTGTTGTTGTTGTCGTTGATGATGTTTTCCTCGTACCTTTTCATTGCTGTTTTATCTGGCCCGTTTGATCAGTATTTTTAAGATCGCGTTGTTAACTGTTGGTTTTGGGTTTTATATTTCATTCGTAACTAGTACTGTTTCTCAGTCTGAAAAAAAAAGATAGAAAATATTTTTTGAAAGTAACAATATGAAACGAGTTTGGTAAGGAATGAATGTGATGAGTGGACCCAAAAGAAAGAATGACTGTAAGACGCTGAAAGCAAAATTTTGAATATGGTAATGGTTGAAACAAGTTTTATGTAAGGTTCGATTGTCATGATTTTGAGAACGAAAGAGAGGAGAGAAAAAATACACTGAATAAAATATTCATAGGTGTAAATGAAAGGATTGTTTGGAAAGAAGGTGAGATATACAAGGTACTAAAAAGAATGAAACCAAATAAAGCATAGGGGCCAGATGGTGTAAGACCCATCGTCCTAAAACGTTGTGCCGAGCAATTTCCGGCGTCTTTTGTCCATTTTCAATGTCTCTTAAGCAATGTACAGTACTAGAAGTATTGAAAACATCATGTATTGTTCCTGTGCCCCTCCCCCAAGAAAAAAAAAACAAAACAAAAAAACATGTTCATAACATCTATTATTTACGTCGCTCTAACACTTTGCGTTTTGAAAATTTCTGAAAAAATGTATTATGCCTGATATTAACGAACTCGTTGGTAATTTCTACCAATATGCTTATGAATCAAAAAGAGGCGTTGATGACGCAATTCTACATGTATTAAATAATATGTATGCGAACTTAGACAAACCTGAGGAGGTATTTGTCTTAAATACTGTGGCTTCTGCAGCGCATAAAACCAATCAATTCTTGTGTTAGTAGATCGTAACTATAAAGAAGAAATTAATAAACTCTTTCGTTGACTGGTGCGACAGGAATCATGTCTAGTCCTAAATAGAAGTAAAACTAAAGATTTGGTGATTGATTTTCGTAGACAAGAGAAAAATCCTGAAGCATTAATAAGTAAAGAAAAAGAAGTAGTGCGAATGGAAACATTTAAATACTTTGACGTTGTTCTAAATAATAAACTAACTTGGAAAAATAGCACAGTTGTAATTGTCAGTACCATTAAAACAAGAAGGTATTGTTTATAAGGAAACTCAGGTAGTTTAACATTAATCCAAATCTACTCCAAATATTTTATTCTTTAATGATGTGCGGTTTTTAAGGTTTGCTCTCATCTGTTGTGGAGGTAACGTTCAAAAACAAGGTCGGTGAGGGAGTAAGGAATAATAGGTAAAAACATGGCGACCTTGACACACTGTACCAACGACGTAAGACTCACAAAATGTTAGAAATCATAAAAGATTCGACGCATCCACTACGTAAAGAATAGACATCTATCTCTCTCTCCCTCTCTCCCTTTCTCTCTCTCTCTCTCTCTCTCTCTCTCTCTCTCTCTCTCTCTCTCTCTCTCTCTCTCTCTCTCTCTCTCTCTCTCTAACTCTTTCTCTTTAAAAGAGTTCATGCGCTTACTGAGTCATTAATTTGTGAGGACAATTTCTTTCTTCTAGATCTATCTTGTTCTTCCTCTTCCACTCTCTCTCTCTCTCTCTCTCTCTCTCTCTCTCTCTCTCTCTCTCTCTCTCTCTCTCTCTCTCTCTCTCTCTCTCACTGTCTCTTGCGCGTTCGCTCTCTTTTCTTTTTCTTTGCGACTCTTTCTTTTTCTGTGTTATTTTCCTTCCACGTTCTCTCTCTCTCTCTCTCTCTCTCTCTCTCTCTCTCTCTCTCTCTCTCTCTCTCTCTCTCTCTCTCTCTCTCTCTCTCCCCCTATTCTTTGCGCCTCTTCTCTCTTTTTTGACTGTTCTTTTATATCTTTCTGTCCGTTTCTAAATCAGTATATTACTCAGTCTTCCTTTGCAATTGTGTGTCGCTAGTTCTTCCATCTCTTTTTGGATAGTTTTCATTCAGAGAGAGAGAGAGAGACTGTTGCACAAAGAAACACATTCATGGTATATACCATCCTTGAGGTAAGCCGTGCTTGAATGATCGAAGTTAGATAGAGAGAGAAAGGGACAGAAAACCCGGCAGTGAGAGGGGAAAAGGATGATAGAGACAGTAAGAGATGGAGAGAGAGATAAAGACAGAGAAAGAAATAGTGACACGTAGAGATAAATAATTATTTAGTAATAAAATAATATACACAGATGCATAAAGATAAAGAAATGTATCAAAAGTGAAAGAAGAGGGTCAAATATGAAAGAGAGGGAGAGAGAGACAGAGACTCAGAGAGAGAGAGAGAGAGAGAGAGAGAGAGAGAGAGAGAGAGACAGAGAGAGAGAGGGAGAAGAAGAGGAAGAGCAAGAAATAGGAGAAGAAATTTAAGACATACAGTTAGAGAAAAATAATTTAAAAGTATGCACGGATACCAACAAAAGATGAGAAAAAATTATCGAAAGTTAGACAAGAGAGGTAAAGAAGAAAGAAAAACAAACGGTAGAGAGAGTGGAGGACTAAGAAATAAAGAAAGAGGAAAGAAAAAGCGACACATAGGCATAGAGAAACAATGAGTAATAATGACAAAGATACAGACATTAAAAACACAAAGAGTATGAGAGAAAAAGAGAGAGATAGAGAGAGAGTAAAAGAAAAGAAAGAAATGTATCGAAATAGAGAAAAGACAGGCAAAGGCCAGAGAGAGAGAGAGGGCAAAAAAGCGACACACGATAAGAGAGAATTAGTAATTTACTGACATAGACATATAGATAAAAATTATTTCGAAAATGAGATAAGTAGGGCAGGGAAGAAAAAAGAAAGAAACAGAGACAGAGAGAAAGAGAGAGAGAGAGTCAGAGAGAGATAGAGAGAGAGAGAGAGATAGAGAGAGAGAGTAAAAGAAAAGAAAGAAATGTATCGAAATAGAGAAAAGACAGGCAAAGGACAGAGAGAGAAAGAGAGGGCGAAATAGCGACACACGGTAAGAGAGAATTAGTAATTTACTGACAAAGACATATAGATAAAAATTATTTCGAAAATGAGATAAGTAGGGCAGGGAAGAAAAAAAAAAGAAACAAAGAGAGAGAGAAAGAGAGAGAGTCAGAGAGACATAGAGAGAGAGCGAAATATCGACACACAGTAAGAGAGAATTAGTAATTTACTGACATAGACATATAGATAAAAATTATTTCGAAAATGAGATAAGTAGGGCAGGGAAGAAAAAAAAAAGAAACAGAGAGAGAGAGAAAGAGAGAGAGAGTCAGAGAGAGAGAGAGAGAGAGAGAGAGAGAGAGAGAGAGAGAGAGAGAGAGAGAGAGAGAGAGAGAGAGAGCGAAATATCGACACACAGTAAGAGAGAATTAGTAATTTACTGACATAGACATATAGATAAAAATTATTTCGAAAATGAGATAAGTAGGGCAGGACGGAAAAAAAGAAGCAGAGAGAGAGAGAGAGAGAGAGAGAGAGAGAGAGAGAGAGAGATCGGAAAACGAAGAATAAGAAAGAGAAGAAAGAAATAGCGACACATAGAGAGAAATATTAGGTAATAAACTGATATAGACAGAAAGTTTTTAAAAATGTATCAAAAGTGAAAGAGGAGAGGCAAAGAAGAAAGAAAAAGCAAGAGAGAAGAAGAGAGAGGGAGAGAGTTAGTGAGAGAGAGAGAGAGAGAGAGAGAGAGAGAGAGAGGAAGATGCAGAAAGTGAAACATACAGTTAGACATAAAGGTCAGGTTTTAAATAGGGAAAGAGAGGCACAGAGAAAAAAAGGAAGAGCGAAATACAGAGAGATAAATGGACTCTAAATGTGCGTCGCTATTTCTTTCTATTCTTCCTGATTCTCTCTCTTCCTGATTCTCACTATATCCTTCTGTCTCCCTCTGTTTCACTCTCTTCCCCCCCTCTCTCTCTCTCTCTCTCTCTCTCTCTCTCTATCTATCTATCTCTCTCCCCTCTCTCAGTGTCTATTTTTGTTTATAAATCACTTTATGTATACCTGTGTGCCCCTATTTATTTCTTTTTCAGGTGATATCCCTTCCATTCTGCCCCTCTCCCTCTCCCTCTCTCGCTCTCTCTCTCTCCGTTTTCTCTTCTTTGCGACTCTTCTGTCATTTTTGACTATTTTTTATATCTTTCTGTACGTATCTTCATCAGTATATTACCTAGTCTATCTCTGTAACTGTGGGTCGCTATTTTTTCTCTCTCTTTTTGGCCCTTTTTCTTTCATTCTCTCTCTCTCTCTCTCTCTCTCTCTCTCTCTCTCTCTCTCTCTCTCTCTCTCTCTCTCTCTATCTATCTATCTATCTATCTATCTATCTATCTATCTTTCTCTCTTGCTCTCTCTTTATCTCTCTCTCTATCTTTCTCTCACTCTCTCTCTCTCTTCCTTCCTTCAATGTCCTCTTTTTAGAATATTTTTTTTTTATTTTTTTTTCCTCTAACGATTTCGGTATATTACTCAGTCTTTGTCTCTAGTTGCAAATTACCTATTTTTTATCCTCTTTCTCATTTTCTGCTCACTCTCTCTCTCTCTCTCTCTCTCTCTCTCTCTCTCTCTCTCTCTCTCTCTCTCTCTCTCTCTCTCTCTCTCTTCCTCCCTTCAATGTCCTCTTTTTAGAATATATTTTTTTATTTTTTTTTTCCAGTAACGATGTCTGTATATAACTCAATCTTTGTCTCTAGCTGCAAATTACTTATTCTTCATCCTCTTTCTCATCTTCTGCTCACTCTCTCTTCTCTCCCTGTCTCTGTCTCTGTCTCTGTCTCTGTCTCTCTTTCTGTCTCTCTCTCTCTAGCTATTTCCATTCCATGCTCTCTCAATCTTTCTCTCTCTATTTCTCTCTCTCTCTCTCTCTCTCTCTCTCTCTCTCTCTCTCTCTCTCTCTCTCTCTCTCTCTCTCTCTCTCTCTCTTTCCTTCTTTTCTTAACCTCTGTCCTGCTGACTTTTGATATTTTTTTCTTGAATATCTGTCTCTGTCTGGATATAACTCACTCTTCCTAAATACCTGTGTGTCCCTAGCTTTTTCCATTCCATGCTCTCTCTCTCTCTCTCTCTCTCTCTCTCTCTCTCTCTCTCTCTCTCTCTCTCTCTCTCTCTCTTCCTCTCTCTCTTTCTTTTCTCAACCTATGTTCTATGACTATTGATATTTTTTTCCTGAAATATCTGTCTATGTCTGTATATAACTCACTCTTTCTCAATACACGGTACCTGTGTGTCCCTAGCTATTTCCATTCCATGCTCTCTCTATCTTTCTCTCTCTCTCTCTCTCTCTCTCTCTCTCTCTCTCTCTCTCTCTCTCTCTCTCTCTCTCTCTCTCTCTCTCTCTCTCTCTCTCTCTCTCTCTCTCTCTCTCTCTCTCTCTCTCTCTCTCTCTCTCTCTCTCTCTCTCTCACTAATGTCATTTTTGAAACTATTTCTTATTATATTTAATAAATGTGTCCATGGTATTTTATTACTCTTTCTTTCTCTCTAACTGTGTGTCGCGATTTCTTTCTTCTCTTCCTAATTCTTTCTCTTTCACGCTATTTCTCGTTCAGTCTCCTTCTGTTTTTCTCTTATTCTCTTAACCCACTCTTCATTTCTCTCTCTCTCTCTCTCTCTCTCTCTCTCTCTCTCTCTCTCTCTCTCTCTCTCTCTCTCTCTCTCTCTCTTTCTCACTCTTTATTTCTCTCTCTCTCTTTCCTTGTTTTCTTAACCTCTGTTCTATGACTATTGATATTTTTTCCTGAAATATCTGTCTATGTCTGTATATAGCTCACTCTTTCTCAATACCTTTGTGTCCCTAGCTATTTCCATTCCATGCTCTCTAAATCTTTCTCTTAACCCACTTCTCATTTCTCTCTCTCTCTCTCTCTCTCTCTCTCTCTCTCTCTCTTTATTTCTCTCTCTGTCTCTCTCTCTTTCCTTCTTTTCTTAACCTCTGCTCTATGACTATTGATATTTTTTCCTGAAATATCTGTCTATGTCTGTATATAACTCACTCTTTCTCAATACCTTTGTGTCCCTAGCTATTTCCATTCCATGCTCTCTAAATCTCTCTCTCTCTCTCTCTCCCTCTTTCTCTCTTTTGCACAATCTCTCTTCTCTCTCTCTCTCTCTCTCTCTCTCTTTCGCACAATCTCTCTTCTCTCTCTCTATCTCTCTCTCTTTCGCACAATCTCTCTTTTCTGTCTCTCTCTATCTCTCTCTATATCTCTCTTCCTCTCTCTCTAATGTCATTTTTTAAACTATTTCTTATTATATTTAATAAATGTGTCCATGGTATTTTATTACTCTTTCTTTCTCTCTAACTGTGTGTCGCGATTTCTTTCTTCTCTTACTAATTCTTTCTCTCCTTCTGTCTCCTGTTTTTCTCTAATTCTCTTAACCCCCTCATCATTTCTCTTTCTTCTCTCTCTCTCTCTCTCTCTCTCTCTCTCTCTCTCTCTCTCTCTCCCTCTCTTTCTATTTATGGCTATTTATAATACGGCCTTTCTTTATATTTGTGTGTCCCTATTTCTTTCTTTTTTTTTCGCGTTATTTCCCATCCACGCTCTCTCGATTATTCTCTCTCTCTCTCTATCTATTTCTCTTTCGCTCTATCTCTATCTCTCTCTCTCGCTAACTTTTCTTTTTCTTTTTCTGTCTGTCTGTCTGTCTCTCTTCTTCTTTTCATCTTTGCACCTTTTCTTGCATTTAATAATATTCTGTTTATCTTTATGTCTCTTTCTAAATCAGCTTATTAATGAGTGCTCCTCTATAACTGTGAGTCGCTATTTCTTCCATTTTTTTCTGGTTCTTACTCTTTCATTCTCTCTCTTTCTTTCTCTCCCTCTCTATCTATTTCTTTTTCGCTCTATCTCTATCTCTCTCTCGGTTACTCTTTCTCTCTCTCTCTTTCTGTCTGTGTTTCTGTCTCTCTATCTCTCTCACTCTCTCTCTCTCTCTCTCTCTCTCTCTCTCTCTCTCTCTCTCTCTCTCTCTCTTTCATCTTTTCTTACATTTTTTAATATTCTGTTTATCTTTATGTCCCTTTCTAAATTAGCCTATTAATGAGTGCTCCTCTATAACTGTGAGTCGCTATTTTTCCCATTTCTTTCTGGTTCTTACTCTCCCATTCTCTCTCAATTGGAGAAAGGTTTGGACTACGGCTCTCAAAACATTATTGCGAAACAGGTCGTTAAAATTGTTCCAACTAATATGACCAAATCTTAAGTTTTTTTTCTGTTTCAGTTCTTTGATGAATCACACACAGCAAGCAAAAGCTGTTGAGTTTTGTGAGACTGTCGATATGTTTCGTTTCATACAATTTTTTAATCTGGCAGATGAGATGTGAAATATACAGGGAGCGCAGCCCACGTAGGCTTCTATCATTGAACAGGGAGGATCTTTGATCCAAGAAAGCAGCTAAGGTCTACAGAAAGAAAATGGAGCCCAGAGCTGTACAAATCAATAACAAGATATCGTGTGGTTAACACTTGTTGAGTTAGATTTAGGTCTCCGGTGGCCTTGACCATCTTGTATGCAATAATCTGTCACAAAATGGCGATGTTAGCCTCGTCTTTTCTTAACTCAGACAAGACTGTGCCGAGCAGTGCAGGGTTGTAAGATGAGAGCGTTAATTACTCTTCGAGTGGAGTGAGTGTCGAGCTTATAATTGAAGTCATTTTAGGGTTTGGGGTCTCAAGATGGGGAAATCTTTCCCGGCTAATTAATTTAAATATTATTTTTATTATTAATACGTATATTAGTAGTAGTCGTAGCAGTAGTATTTTAAACAGTAGTAGTACTATTATTATATTCATGATACTACATGTATATGTAGTTACTCTATAGTTGGATGTGTTTAGTCCATTTTAAAATATAAGGTAAGACTTTTTATTTGTTTTCTTTTTTTTAAATATTAAATATCTGTCTATGTCTGTATATAACTCACTCTTTCTCAATACCTTTGTGTCCCTAGCTATTTCCATTCCATGCTCTCTAAATCTCTCTCTCTCTCTCTCTCTCTCTCTCTTTTTTATAGTTACTGATGTATGTTTTGCAACCTCGTATTGACAATTGAAAGAGAAGAGGAAAAAAAAGCAAAACAACAAAACAAAAAACTAAAGCAGTTCGGAAAAAGGCATGTGTGTAGAGACGACCCTTACACATAATTTATAGGTAAACTAGGTATGGGACAATCAGGATAACGCCCTCCCCCTCTGTCCCACTCCTGAAATCTCTATATCTACTCAACCGACAATCATTCCTCTCCGCATAGTTCCTCAATTGTCTGTTGGTTTTACTTCATCCCTCGATCTTTTCCAAATTGCTTGTCCTCTCTTTATATCAGAAGAAAATCGCATTTTCCTCTCTGTTATACCTCTTTTTTCTTCCATTGTCCAGCATAATTCCTATTCCACTTTATGATTTCGCCCCAACTTTATCTTATATATATTTTTTTATATAAATCAAAAGCGATAACCACCTCTTGATCCCTGCTGACAAGACAAACAACTATTATAAACTCAATAAAGAACAATATGAAAACCTCATAACTAAAAATATACAGAAATAATACACGAAATCTAACAAAACCATTTAATCCCAAATCACAGTGAAGCACATATGAAATGCATTGAACTCAATGACAGAATTAATACTATACAGTCAAGAGAGAAGCATATTACCCTCAAAGACAACAAGACAAATTTTAAAAATAAACCAAGCTGCAGACCCATAAACCATTGCAAGCCTGAACTGAGAAGAATGAGCGAGCAAATTGTAGAGAAAATTGTTCTCGATATCAAATCAAAGACAAGCATCAACTCGTGGAAAAATACAAAAGATGTAACAGACCAGTTCAACAACATTAACAAAAAGAAAAGCCACACAACGATTTGCTTTGGCATATGTGATTTCTATCCATCCACATCGAACATATGCACAGCAATTTGCCTCAAAATACTCGATGATTACAGATGAACAAGCCCACATAATCAAACACACCATGAAATTTATGTTATACAAGGACGGAAACCCATGGTGTAAAAAAAAAAATGTTCAAACTTCGATGAAGCCATGGGAATTTTTTTTTCGAGAGAAAGATGAATAGGGAAAAGATAAATTTCATTATGCTTAAGCTAGTATTTACTACACGTAATAATTTTACACATGTTTTCATTCTAGCACAATCTGACCTACACATATTTAGCTTGGGTGCAAGACAAATGTCATAACCAATTTCTACAGATTTATCACATAAATGGATAGATTCACTTCAGATAGCTATCATGTTTGAGGTTGTTTTTTTCTTTATTCATGCCTCATTGTTCATTAGAGATACACTGTATATGACATCTTCATAAAGAGTCTGTCACATAAAAAAATTTGAATTTGAAAAAAAGAAAAAACTCAGCTCTTTAGTCTAACTATTTCAAAATCAACAGAGCTGAAAATGTAAAAAAAAAAATGATATCTCATCAGATCAGAGAACGCTTATATTTTCGGACATTTTCACCCCTAAAAAGTTTAGAAAAGTTATATAATATAAGTGTCGTAAATACGAATGTTTTTCAATGAGATAACAGCAAAATGCATTCAATTTTTGTAGAGGTGGGGCAGAAGATGTATCACAGATGACAAGATTAAATACTTTTAAAATGTTCATAAATACTAAAGCAGCAAGAAAAAAAACTCCACAAAAACATGCAGTTTAAAATAAGACAAAATCCTGGTTATATATATTTCAAATCAGAACACCTTTTAGGTAAACATTTAATATGTGATAGCGTCATACATAAAATTAATCCATAAATTAACAATACCATAACCCCCTTCTATTCGATTCACAAATTTAAAAGAATACATAAATTCTCAGTAACATTAATGTCAGAACCAGCCAAGATTTCCATATCAGACAATCATCTTACTTGTCTCCCAAACTGTCAAATCACTCACCCTATTTCACATTTGTATCTCACAATTCTATGTGGGCACAAAACTAGACTGACTGTCCCTTCCCACACAAAACAGATTGCAGACTTAAAGATGTCCTCGTCAATACCGTATACAGTAGCAAATTTGCGATAGGATGCAATACTTTTAGCAAAGATCTCTTTAAGTGATGTATGCTCAAAGGCCGCAAGTTAATATTGGCCGCTCTATGTTTTATCTAGCAGGAAGGTCCATAAAAACTTTACTTAAAATATTTCGATTTTCTTCAATTTTCTATGACATGAAAAAAATGAGAGTACTTTTCAAGAATAGGTACAAAAGATGATCCAACAGAACTAATCTTTGATCAACTAAGATTGGTTCTCAGTGCAATATGGATGCAAAGGAATGTTAAATTAAATGAAACAGATTTTGATGGATTTAAAAAGAAAAGAAAAAAACTATTGAAAATGAGAAAGTTGCAGATTTTTTAATGGCATAGAATCTCTAAAACATTTCTTTCCTTGATTATTTCAATTCAGGCAACTCTCATCTCGTTCAAAAAAAATGAAAAGCCATTATTTAGAGTTAAGAGTCAACAATCTAGTTGAATTTTCTGTCACAATTTTGCCCTAAGAACTGATTAAAAAAAATTACATCAATAGTAAAGGGCATAGTTTCCATCCATATTATTGCTAAATGAAACTTCTTCTATAAGAATCAGAAAACACTCTGCCTTTTGCCAGGTAAATATTCTGCTCAAGTCCAGGGGTAGAGGGTGTCAGGGGAAATTGGAGTGGTCGGATACTTTGGCAGTTGACCTAGCCTCAGGTGTATTTACTTCAGATGTGTAGCATGAAGTCGGAGGCGATGAAGATGAGAGACATGACATGGACGGGAACAGGTCCACTGTGAAAAGAAGGGAAAAAATCATGGCATGAAATAAGGGCATAGTCCATACATGTGTCGACATTTTAAATGAAAAGCAATCAAACTTAAGAACTTATCACAATTTTTTTGTTGCTTTATTTCCACAAAGGAGCTAGTCCTACCAAAGGAATGTTCTTAACTTCTCAACACAAAAGCAATTATTAGACAAGGGATACTAAATTATAAATGTACTCTCCAGTGATAATGACGGGTTAACAGATTCATCAGTAATAAGTCTCATAACAGTGGTACAGATCAAAACACCACGTTGTCTGATGAATAATAACAAGGGGTGTCAATACCCAAACTCTATTAAATATCTCATCCCTTTTTCTTGCATAGATTGTAAAAGCGGTTATCGTTTACTTTTATATTGATCTATCATTTAAAAGGATTGTACTCAATTGAGGCTCGCTAGAGGGATGCATAAAAAAAAATTAGGGAAGGAAGTGGGATTATCATAATTTTCCTCTATATCCCTTTTGCCAATCATGAGCTCAGTGCTATCAAGTATGCATCTTATCTTATGTCCATTTCTAGGCCCACTCAAATTTTATCCCAGTTTTAGAAGGGGACAAAATTAAATGCTGTGGTTTGCCTTGAAAATTATCAAGATTAATGCCCCTGTTTGTCACAGATACAGATAAAGGAGGATTCGCCGGTTTAACTTAGCCACAGCGAGCCTGCAAACATTCAAACTGACTTTACTCTAAATTACGAAACTGGAGATACAGCAAGATAGCACTGGGCTCGTACAATGGTGAACCACTTGACTGTCAAGAACAAAATTTGTGGTTGTTAGTAAAATTATGACAAAAAAAAATACTCAACAAGTAAAAACCACAATATTTTTAAACTTATATTCAAGGGGAATAATCTATCTGACCATCAATGCACATGGTGTTAAGCCGTTACTTCCCTTTGACTACTCTGCATTTGTCAAACTTATGGGAAGGCCAGATTTTGGTGATACAGTCTAATGTTTAAGCTAAAATGCTATGTTACTCTCCAGCAGAGCTTTGATTAAGATGCATTAGATTTTTGTTTTTTACCATTTTTAAAAACGCCCAAAAACGCCCAGCCATAGGCACTCAAATTATACCGAGACCCTCAGCTGCAAGTGATTTAAGTTTGAGCTTCACTAGCAAACTGCTAGTTGAAATTTTGTTAGAGAAAATATGAGGAGGGAAAAAATTAACTAGAGTTCGTTGCCTGATTTCTCCACAATATTTTTCAGTAGAAAATCAAATGCTTTGAACTTTGCAACAAATAAGGGTACAAAAGAGAAGGGTTACTGCATAATTTTATCAGTTCCTAAACTTCTTTCAGGTAAAAATTTCAATGCAAATTCAATTTCAAATTCTTTTAAGCGCCATAAAGATTTCCTGTATGAAATTTAACCTCATTCCTGCATAGAAACCTGAACCTTTACAAAGGCTGTCAAGTGAATTACTTGCTTGGCTCTATGATGTAAAAAAAGAAACACAGAATATATCTGATTTATAAAATGTCTTCCTTGTTTTCCTGGGAATCTTACTTGGAAACGCACAAAAGAAGGGAAGCATGGCTTTATTAAAGGTTGAACCATAACTTGTGGCTGACACTGACCTCAGCTATTTGCTTTTTGAGCTGTTCATCCTCATTTAGATTCCTCTGGTGTCTCTCCTCTTCCTCCCGACTGACCAGGGAAGCAGTCAGACTCTTTACCATCTGGCCATCCCTCTTTCGATATTGCAGGATTTCCTAATGTAGTCAGAAGGAAGGAATTTTTTTGTGCAAATGTTAGATACACTTATTACAGATATAGCAGCATTTCAAAAATAAAAAAAAGAGGGCAGATTCTCCAAAAGTCATAGAAAGACATAGGTTTCAGGCAAGACAGACATACATCTTGGGTATCTATATACATTGAGATTTGGATTCAAAATATCTGGGTATAACCTGGAAGATGGGAAACTGTACATTTGCTAGTGAACTAAAGTTTTAGGAGTTATTACTCTTTTCCTTTAGACAATAAGAATTTTGCAAAGCACTGAAATAAGCCTGAGAAGCATATCTTTGTGTTTTCATTTTATACTGAGATGATTTGCCCCTTCTGAAGATTTTCTTTGCAACTAACAATGATTATCAGGCATACCATCCTTGTCATTTATCCATTCCATTTTAGATGTTCATGGATTTTGCTGGTCATTTGTGACGAAGAATAAATTTTCCAGATCAAATTTGCAAGGGCACCTAGTAAAACACCTTTAGAAAGCTTCTTTTGTAAGGGGTGTGATGACTAAATAATATCTTTGTCGCTTACTTCAGTTCCTACCAAAGAAAACATATATATAACTTTTTACCTATAATATATATATATATATATCAATTTAAAATTCTATGGAAGGTAATAAACTTGTTTGGCATCTTATAGGTAAAAAGTTATTTGCTTTAAAAATACTGGATTTTTCTGAAACACAGATTAAAGGTGAACACCCACATGGAGTGCCGACCATATTTACTGAAACATTGCAAATATTTGCTACAATGCAAACACCTTCAAAGAAAAAATGTGGACCAAAATTTTTACACATATTACAGACCTAAATCAGAATAGTAAGATGTAAGAACCAAATTGCCATACATTTTATCGTTTTTTTTTTATGATTATCTACAATTATGCTATAATTTGATGTTGACCAAAACTTTTTGATGCCATGTTTTACAAAAAGAAAATAAAACCAAGCCAAATTGTTTAATAAAAAACATCTTGTGCGCATATTCTTTGTTATTTTTTGCATTTGTTATGAGACAGCAGCAATGCAGGTTGATGGGGAAATCAGCTCATAAAAAAAATAAAGTGTGGTGTCACACAAGGACATGTGCTTTCCCCAGACCTTTTCTCTCCCTACAATGATATTATTATGCAAAACCTAGAAGGATACCCAAGAATTAAAGTAGCAGGGCACAACGTACACCACTTGAGATACGCTGCTGCTGTATTAATTAGACATCTTTGAAGAAGAAAGCAGAAAGAAAAGGTTTGAAATGAAGAGCAAAAAGATAAAAGTAATGGTGGTCAGTCCAAGCAATGACTGTCCACACATCAACATCTTTAATGAAAGGAACAAACTCAAGCAAAGGAATCAATTCTAATATTTGTTTATGTTAATATCAAGTGACGGGCTTAATTTTCACTGAAATTGCATCATTTCAACAACTTGTAAACATGATGCTGTATTAATGTTTTAGATTTATTTAAAAGATTTCATGTGCTTGCTGAGTGATTAAATCTTGGCTGAAAGCATTAAGTCCTTTCACATGGACTGAGAATCCCATCAGAAGGAGAGAGAGAGAGAGAGAGAGAGAGAGAGAGAGAGAGAGAGAGAGAGAGAGAGAGAGAGAGAGAGAGAGAGAGTAGGATGAGTGACAGAAGCACTGAAAGCGATGAGGGATAGAGATGTGTGGAAAGTCATGATTGCCTATGCTAAAGAGCACAGCACCTGATTGATTGATTGATTGATGAGTTCAAAAGACAATTTTCCCTTCTGTTGAACTAGATTTGGATACAGGCGTCTATCTTGCCATTGGACTTAATTTCCCTTCTCTTTATCTTTTATCATGTTTGTAATGGTACTAGATCTTGAGGTTTAACTACAATAACTCAACACCCACTTTGGAAATACTTTGTATGAAACGAAACAAACTGTGACTGTACAGTAGGCCTTACAAGACTGTTCCCACAGCAGCTGTGAGCATAGTTATTGTCCAAAAACTTTGGTCCATGTGCTCTCACGGGTGTGGGAACCTGCTCAGCAATAAAAAAAAAATGCTTGGACAGTTGCGTGAGACGCTTCCAGTGTGTAAAAATCAACTGATCAATGCTGCTTTTATGGAATACAAAAATTAAAATGTAATACCAATACCTCTGGAATTATGATGAGGCCCATGGACAGGAAGCTGCACAATACAATGGCCAGAGAGACTAACGCAAAAGTCGTGTTTTCCTGATCGCTGAAGATGAGCCAGATTGGGGCACTAATAACATACAGCACCTGTAATGTTTCACATAAGCAAAATTCTCATTTAATTTAATGTTAAGAAGCACCCTGTTAAATACTTATTTACAAAATACTTGAGCTTACAAAAAAATAACAGTACTCTGAAATACAGGCTTATCAAAACCAGTTCAATAAAAAAAATTCTAAAGTGCTAAAATGTGACTTGTGCATGCTGAAATATACTAAATTTATTTTGACTTTTTAAATATATTCATAAACTATTGTTTAGACAAAAATCTGAAGTTTTAAAGAAATAAACAGCTAAAGTGTTCAGTTATATAACTCTCTTGAGAAGCCTAAAGTGAAATATCTAGTTCAAAATGCTTATTAAATTTCAATAAGGCTTTCTTTTTTAATTCTTCCGGCTTCCCTCCCTCGTCCTATCTTTGAATTCTTCAAATATAATTTTTCTGTAAGAAAGATTTTAAATCTTGATACCTGAGGTTTTTTGTTAAAAAATATTCGTACACTGTGCCAAGTCTAGTAATAAATAAACTAAGCATATCTTAAACAAAAAGCAAGCAGCAACATAAAAAATATACATTGTGATGTTTAAAAAAAAAGTAAACTGGCCATTTTTTTTCCATCTCATTTACAAGACAGCTCAACATGTCTTCATAATGCGGGAAAAGCATATCAAGGAAAATTTGATAACAATGCCAATACTTCGAAAATGTTTGTGCTGTAAAAATTTGAAATTGATTCCACGCAACTTGGCAATCTGGTATGAATTTCATGCCTACTTATGTTTTTAAATAAAGCAAACTACAAAAATATGACTGAGCATTTGTCCCCTCCATTGTTGGAACTGAATGACTCTTCCTAGACAATGTCTTAAATAATTAATGAGAGTCACTGAGAGTTTTTAAACAAGATTCCTCAATGAAAATCCATTTAAAAAGTATCAGCTTAGTTAGCTTACAATATTTACGCAACTGCTGCTTTCTATATTTTCTAAACAGCCAAAAACCTTGTGGATTCCAAGAAAGCCCTTTACTCTCTAATTTATCGTAAATGTATATAAAATTGAAAGGAATGAAATTGCTTTTGGTTACTCGCCACAACATTGTCGATGCTCAGTCAAAAAAATCTGGAGACATTGACCTGTTAAAGCCTCACACCCTGGGTCTCATAGGCCAGGAAGATGAGCAAGATACCCCTGTAGCCAAACACCACACTTGGACCCAGTGAAACAATCACAGATGAAAGTTGATAACAGAGTCTGGGATTATGAACACAGATCATGTTGATGGAGTCTGTCTGTTAGAAGGTATTGTGATCAGCACAGCATGGATCATTTGAGTTTGAAACTGCAATAGACTAGGGAGTTTTTCTAAATTGATAAGCAAAACTGATTGTACCAGTACAGTCAATCATCTATTCAAATGCAAAGTCAAAGATCATGCAAGGTCTAAAAAATTAAAATATGCAAATATATCAAGAGGTATAAGATCTACATACTATACATAGACACATAAATATTTTCATAAAATAGTATACAAAAAAAGAGAGATTGTTGAAAAAGATTTAAAGGCAGACAAGATTTTCAAATCTTTATGAAAAATATTTATCTTCTTTCCTCTATCTCTTTGACATCCTTTTACTTCCTGTTATTCCCATTTTTCTTTACTATTTCTTCTCATGACAAAGTGTTGAACCTGAATAAAGATTATATTTCTATGTCTTTTCAAATCTTGACCATGTGTTTTTTCTCTGAAAATTTAATTAAGCTGAGTCACGTACTAGCACTGAGTATACAAATACCAAACCTCTGCAAAAAAAGGGAAACTAGTACAAGTGGACTTACTGGTGAATTGTTCCACCTGGGTTCATGCAATGTGGTCTCCTTTAGGTGTGAAAGCAACATTTCGCATATTCCTAGCAATTTTGTAGAATTCATAGCACAATAAATGGCATCCGTTATCGCTTCAAAGTCTTCAAGCATCATCCCTCTTTCCTCCAATCTGGTTTAGTTGAATTTCATCCCTCTTTCCTCCAATCTGGTTTAGTTGAAAAAATAAATAGGTGTCATTATCTAATTTTATTTTTTTCTTTAAAGTTTAGCAAAAAGTAAAAAATTATGTAAAGTTTCTTTTGTCAGTACATTTTCCTAATTTTGTGCCAGAAACTGCTACACTATTTCTTCAGTTATAAACCATAAGCTCTAGTTAAAAGTACCTTATGAAATGTCTAATACAATATAATCATGGTTGCTTGTAATAGAGTCACTCCGCAGCAGATTTGTTGTTTAGATGAGCATAGTTATGGACTATTTCAATTTTATTTCCTTTAATGACTTAAAACCTTTTTAATTTGAGCATTGCAAGAAATTATCTTAGTGAGATTTGAGTGCAAATGTCATAAATTAAAAACATCATTTTGTTATATCTTTGGAAACCTCCATACAAAAATTCTGAAGTTGAAAAATTTTGAATTTTTTAGAGTATCATTTGTGTGTCGATTATATCTTCATTTCTACTTTTGTGTGCAAGTTACTTTAGGTTATTGTTTTCAATTACATACTTTCAAGACAAAGCTTCTGAAGTATTTTGAGCATTAACAAACAAACATGGTTATAGTGAACCGATAAGTAAAGTATCTTATAATGTTTTAATTTTGTCTATGTACAGCACATCACCGCTTGTATAGCCTTTCCACCTTGGCTTAAAAAATTATTGCAACTTATACAAAATTTTAGATATTGGCTAGCTGAAGTATGGCAAATACTTTGTGGGCAGATAATGCTAAAGCAAGGTTTCTATAAAGCAAAATAGTTGAGTTTCAATCCTGGAGGAAGGCTTTTTTTTGGTAACACTATGGAGAAATTTAAAAGAATTCATGTAAATTTTTTTATTTTGACAAAGAAAAGGAAGAGGAATAAGACATTGATGATGTTCATGTTGAAGATGACAGTGCAATACTGATAATCATAAAAGTGGGGACACAATCTTCAAGTCCTTATATAAAAAATAAATATAGATGTATTTGTTTTTAAACAAGCGACGCTTTCTCTGCAGAAAAAATTAAAATACCTTTTCCTCTTCATACATACTTACTTGACAACAGCATTGGGGAAGGCAAAGGCCATGACTCAGACAACATCATAAGCCACAGAGACGTCAGGGTATTCTGTGATGTGATGAGACTGATGTCAGGCTTGTTGAGCATTCTGTCCAGGCGCTCAGTCAACTGCTGGGCGGTCTGAAGGAGAAAAGTATGGGTGGAATAGGGTGGGTTTACATAGAGAGGAAGAGAAGAAGAGGAGGAAGGAAATGTTCTGGTAAATAGCTAAATCATTTTGTTTTAGGATAATCTGAAAGTCTTAATGACTCACAGCTTTGACAGTAATTTATAAATAGCCTGTTCCATGAGACAAAACCATGCAAGAATAATATGCCAAAATAACAGTAAAGAGCCTCTGTCTCCCATTTTTCAAATGAGATGGATAAACTCATTCCCCATTGTCTTTGCTACGCAAATAAAAATATTTATCCTAATGTAGTATAACGGTTTCAATACTTTTCCTCAACTTTCAGCCTAGCATGCCAACTTGTCATGTGATCGGTCTCCTCTGTCACTTAGCATGCCTAAATCTGTTTCTAAAATACTTGGAAAACTTAGGGGACTGGAAGGACCTTCAAAAATGAACATAAAGAGAGATTATCTAACAGACCTGAAGTAGACACAAAGCCTAAATCAATCTTATGAAATCCCACCTTCTCCACTATACTTACCATACCAACTTCTGTCATGCTTGGCTTCTACTGTAGATGATAGACTGTGGTAAAGTCACCCTCAAGGGCCTCCTCTAGCTGCTCCACAGTTCATATGTGGCGATTGTCCTTGACCTTGTACCGATTGTCCGGGTACCAACCAATGATGAACCACACATACTTCTCTTCATAAAGTTTCTTTTTACACGCCTGGGAAGATCAAATGAGTAAGAATACAATGATACAGTGACATCATTGACAGAGTGATCTTTCATTTGGTTTCTATAATGACTAATGATTTGATTGATTGGTATAGCTTTTTTAAAAAAAGAAAAATGTTTTGCTTCGTTTTGCCTAACCAATTGATCACCTTCAGACAAGGCATAGCAGAGGAAGAAAGACCCAAAACTCATCTAAGGAAAGAAATTCCCCACAGTTCTGAAAGCAAATGCTCTACAAAATACCAGATTTAGTGTTCTGAGATAACTTCTGCAGTACATATAATGCAGTGAGTGTGAAAGTTATGGTGGGATATTGAAAAGAATTCAAGATACTTGTCAACCCAGCTCATTCAATTGAGTATTGTGGGGTTTGAGTTTCAGAGTGATTAATACAGCACTGAGTTTTAGCCCTCACACATCATCTTCACAACTGTCAAAATGGAAATATTATAGTGATGTCTGTGTCTCAGAAAAGAGCACACACACACACACACAAAGAAAAAAATTACAGGTTATTAATGGCCATCTGCATTATCTCCATAGTACACTATGATCGTTAACAAGGGATGCAAACCTAGATACAAACCAAAGTAGAAAAAATAGATTACAAATTATTGTGATTTAGTCCTTTAAGGTCATATAATATGAAACATATTTCCAACATATGTTTCTTCATGTGTTTCGTTAGCAGTGGCTTACCAATACTAGTAAGAGTCTGGGTGGGTAAGCTTTAACTTCCTTGTGGGTGTAAAGATAATGGGAAAAAAGTAGAAATTTTAAAAAGAATACAGATCTGTTGCATTTATTACCTCTCTTTATGCTTTTTATCTCTCCCCCCCTCCCCAACTATTATCTTACTCAATTTTTTAAATTCATTCTTAAACAATTAATTCTATTTCAAAATGAAACCTTCATCACTTAAAAAAAAAAAAAAATTAAATTAAAACTGCAATGTATATCAAAACAATATTCATCACATCAAAAAAATTTTCCTCCATATTGGAAATTTTCATAAACAAGCAAATAAAAAAGATATCCCCAATAGCGTGAAATATTTCATGACCAGGATTAAAATCTGTAGGACAGTGTGAGAAATATCATTCCTTCATTCGCCCTCTCTCGAGTTCCATATAAAAAGTTACCATCCTTAGTCCTCTATGTATTCACTCTTCCCTCCTTTAGCTCTATCCTCTGTCCTCTATTGTCTCCCTCCATCCATGTCAAACAATATCTTTTCTCTATCATCCATCTTTCATTCCTCATCCTCTTTTGTGTCTTTCCCATCCTCATTTATCTATTTTTTTCTTCATCCAGTACTTTTCAGTCATTTCTCTTTATTTGGATAAGCTGACCAGGATCTGGCTTTTCCTGAGATGACCCTGAGCTTTTGGACTGTGGAGCTCCACAGCAATTGTCGACTTGTTTTCCACTTTCATCTCTGGATGTATGATAGGTGACCCCTATCAGTTGGGGTGGATATTATCCACCACTGACAGATCCCTGTCGTGGTGGATGCTGTCATGCTTGTGGTGGTTGAGTTACATGTATGCACGTTTTCTGATTTCTCCTGCAGCATGTAGTTTGATTCTTTCACTCGATCTTCCATCTGAAAAAAGATTAAAAATTGGATGGTCTTATGAGCAATTATGATCGAGACAGAAACAAAATCAAACCAGACAAACAGAGGAACAGTGTGGAGGGAAAAGGTGCAACAAATGCAATCTGCACCCTTCGAACTATAGTTCAACAGAATCTGGAAATACAAAAAGAGGTATATTTGTGCTTCATTGACAACACCGAAGCATAAAACATGTACTGATAAAAGACAGCAGCAATGCGAGTTGATGGGGAAATCAACTCATTAAAAAAAATAAAGCCTGATGTCACATAAGGATGTGTGCTTTCCCCAGACATTTTCTCTCTCTATAGTGAAATTATTATGCAAAACCTAGAAGGAAACCCAGGAATTAAAGTAGGAGGGCACAACTTAAACAACTTGAGGCACGCTGATGACACTGTATTAATGCCCGAAAATAAAGAAGACTTGCAACAATTATTAGACATAGTTGAAGAAGAAAGCAGAAAGAAAGGGTTGGAATTGAATAGCAAAAGCACAGAAGTGATGGTGGTCAGTGGAAGCAATGAGCGTCCACAGACCAACATCTTTATTAATGTGAATAAACTCAAGCAAAGGAATAAATTCAAATTCAATATCAAGTGATGGACACAACTTCACTGAAATTGCATCAAGAATAGTTCAAGCAAAAAAGAGTTTCCAGAGAATGAAATCAATACTAACAAAAAACCACACCTTGATTCACACAAGAAGAAGAGCCCTGTAGTGCTATGTTGAACCCATTCTGATGTGTGGATGCGAGGCCTGGACAATTTCAAAACAGTTAAAAAAAGAAACTAGAGGCAAGAGAAATGTGTTCTACAAATCTCAAGAAACTGCAAAGAAATCAATCAAAACAGTGTTACGAGAAGCCGACACAACAAGATCAATCATAAATAGAATACATAAACACCAAACAACCTTTTTGGCCATGTGATGAGGAGACAGAAACTAGAACATCTTGTGACAATTGGAATGATTGACACAGCAGGTAAAGATAGCCTGAAAAGATGATGGATAGACTAACAAAATGAATCAAAATATGACAAGCGATGAGGGATAGAGATGCTGGAAAGTCATGATCTCCCACTTTAAAGAGTACGGAACCTGATTGATTGTTTGATGAGTTCATAAGAGAATCTCCCCTTCTGTTGAACTAGATTTGGATCAGGCGTCGATCTTGCCATTGTACTAAATTTCCCCTTCTCTTCATTTTTTATCATGTTTGTAATGGTACTAGATCTAGAGGTTGATGGCTTCTTTTGGTTTAACTATAATAATTCAAAAAGTTATCACTCACATCTGGAAATACTTTGCATGAAATAAAACAAATAGTGACTACACAGTTGGCCCTATGAGACTGTTCCCTGTGAGCATAGTTATAGTCCAAAAAACTTTGGTCCATGTGCTCTCAGCGATGTGTGAACAGAGTGAGAGAGAGAGAGCGAATGGCAGAGAGACAAAGAGAGAGAGAGAGAGAGAGAGTCAGAGACAGACAGACAGAGAAACAGAGAGTTATGTTTTTATTTGTTTGATAGTTTTACTACTTCATTATAAAGATTTCTGTGATTTCAACAACTTCATAAAAAGATTTAATACAATTCGCGACAGAAGCATAAGAGAAAAATCCATTTCGCATGATTTTTCTTGTAATAGTTTTTTTAACCTGATTTGTCAGAAATTTTCCATTTCAACAGTTACTTCCCTGTAAACGTGAGTCTATATTAGATCCCTACACTTATTTAAAAGAATCATGCATTTGCTGAGTGATTAAATCTTGGCTGAAAGCGTTAAGTCCATTCATATGGACCGAGAATCCATCAGAAGGAGGGAGAGAAAGAGAGAATGAGAGAGAGAGAGATAAAAAGAATAAAAAAGGAAAAAAAAGAAATAGTGACACTCAGGGAGAGAGAGAGAGAGAGAGAGAGAGAGAGAGAGAGAGAGAGAGAGAGAGAGTTTTAAATGTACTGACTGATACAGAGATAAAAATATAAATTATAATTATAGGAACTGAAAGGACAGAGAAAAGAAGTTCAAGAGAGAGAGAGAGAGAGAGAGAGAGAGAGAGAGAGAGAGAGAGAGAGAGAGAGAGAGAGAGAGAGAGAGAGAGAGATAAAAAGAATGAAAAAGGAAAAAAAGAAAAAGTGACACTCAGGGAGAGAGAGAGTTTTAAATGTACTGACTGATACAGAGATAAAAATATAAATTATAATTATAGGAACTGAAAGGACAGAGAAAAGAAGTTCAAGAGAGAGAGAGAGAGAGAGAGAGAGAGAGAGAGAGAGAGAGAGAGAGAGAGAGAGGAGGAGGAGGAAAGAAATAGGGTCAAAAAGGTACAGAGAAAGAGTGAGTAATGTAAAAAAAACATAAAGAAAAATATAAAGATTAAAAAATTTATCAAAAGTGGGGGAAGAGAGGTAACTAGGGAGGGTGAGAGGATAGAATGAGAGAGAGTGGAAGTGGAAGAGCCGGATAGAGAAAAGAGAGAGAAGAAGTAGAAAGGGGAAAATTGAATAGTGCCACTCAGTTTAAGACAAATGGGGAGTAAAATACTGACATAGACGGAGACATAAAGTTATAAAATCATCGAAATTGAGAAAACAGAAACAAAGAAGTTAAAGACAGAGAAAGAGAAAGAGAAACATGGAGAGTGGAAGAGGAAGAACTGCAAAGAAAAGAAAGAACTAGCTAAATACAGTTAGAGAGAAACAGTGAGTAATTTTCTGACATACACAGAGATATAAAGGTATAAAATAGATCATATTTCATAGGACCAAGATTAAAAAAATGAGAGAGAGGGGGAAAGACAGAAATTGATACTAAACAGACATAGAACAAAGACATAGAAAGAGAGATAGAGACTGTCAGACAGATGGACAGAGAGAGAGAGACATATAGTGAAAGAGGACGAACTCGAAAGAAAACAAAGAAATAGCTACACACAGTTAGAGAGAAAGAGTAATATATGTACTTAGAGGCAGACATAAAGGTAACAAAAATGTATAGAAAAGGAGAGATGAGACGAAAAAAATGTAAAGAGAGAGAGAGGGGGGAGAGTGGGATAACAGAGACACAGACAGTGAAAGAGGAAGAATCCAAAAAAGAAGAAAGAAATAGCAACACAACAGTGAGAGAATTGCTTGGACAGTTGCGTGGGACGCTTCTAGTATGTAAAAATCAACTGATCAAAGCTGCTCTTATGACCTACAACAATTAAACCGCCATAACAATACCTCTGGGACAATGATGAGGTCCGCGGACAGGAAGCTGCACAACACAATCGCCAGAGAGACTAAGTCAAAAGTCGCTTTTTCCTGATTGCTGGAGACTAGGGCGACTGGGTCAGTAATAACACACAGCACCTGTAATGTTTCACATAAGTAAAAAATCTTTTTAGTTTTATGTTAAGAAACACCCTGTTGAAATACTTCTATACAAAATACTTGAGCCTGCAAAAAAAAAAGAAAGCAAACAAGTACACTGAGATACAGGCTTATCAAAGCCAGTTCAATCACACACAAAAAAAAATAAAATCTAAAATGTGACTTCGCTTTTTCAAACATGTTCATAAATTATGGGTTTTTGACAAAATTCTTAAGTTTTAAAGAAATAAGCAGCCAAAGTGTTCAATTATACAACTCTCTTGAGAAGCTTAAAGTAAAATATCTAGTTCAAAATGCTTATTAAAATTCAGTAAGGCTTTTTTAAAAACTTTTTCAGCTTCCCTAGTACAAAAAGCCAAAGCACTGTTTCTCAAAACTAAGAACCAGCTCAAAATACAAAGTTATCAAGACAAACAGCATCACTAAACCTCAAAAAAGATACCAGCAAACTATGGAGACTAATCGGTCAAATTAATGATGAAAATAACAGAAATTGTTCCATAACTCTTGAAGCAGCTGGGAAGGTACTAACTGGTAAGCAGGTAGCAAACGTTTTAGCAGAAAACTATGAAAACGAAAGTGATCTTCACGTTGATCCACTGCGACAAAGAGAGGCTAAAAATGAGAAGGAAAAGGGAAGCAAAAAATCAACAGCTGAAAAAAATGAAGAAAGAAATAACACTATATGAACTACTCTCAGCTATTAAAAAGTCAAAGCTAGCTAAGAAAAGCACCAGGACAAGATAAAATAACCAACCAGATGATTAAAAATTTGGGAAACACTACCTTACTGAAACTACTAGAAGTCTCCAACCTGAGCTGGAAAACTGGAACAGTACCACAAGTATGGCCCACAGCCACTATGATCCCAATCTACAAAAAGGGTAAAGACAAGAAGGAACCAGCCTATCAGTTTGACCAGTTGCATCTCCAAATGTCTTGAAAGAATTATTAACCAGAGGCTTGTTTACCATCTTGAAACAGAACAGAAGCTGGTGCCCAAACAGACAGGATTTAGGCACTATCACAGCACAGGATAAAGTCACCCTCCTCTCACAAGAGATAGAAGATTGCATTCAAGAACAAAAAGTCGTACATGCTGTATGGATTGATCTACAAAAAGCATTTGATAAGGTGTGGAAAGATGGCTTACTGATCAAACGACAAAGAAATGGAATAACATACCAAATGTAATCATGGATACGCTCATACCTCCACAATCGAACAACGAGGCTCAATGTCAGTGGCCACAATAGAAAAGAAATGCAAATGAAACAATCTTGAAAAGTATCTATCAAGGCACATTCAGACAACACCTGGAGTATGGATCCACAACATGGGGAACAGTTGTAAAAACACACTAGCAAACACTTGACAAATTCAAAACCAGACATTATGAATAATAACAGGAGGAACAAAAATCAACCCCAATCAAAGCAATGGAAGACCTTACTAGTATACAGCTCTTAAAAGACAGGAGAGACACTAAGATTATGATCCAAGCAGCCAAAACTACCTGCATGCCAAACAATCGATTGAATACAAGACTCAAACAACCCAACAAAAGTCACCTAAAGCGTAGCAGTTTTGAACATCAGAGTAAAAAGTCAAGCAGCATTTTAGAAAGCCCTTGTGTGTGGCATAAACAAAGCTAAGGACATGTGAGGTGAATGCCAGCAAGTCACCATCTTCACAGACACCAAATCAGTCTTGGAGGCTCAAGCTGGAGACAAGTTACCTGACCTGACCAGGAAGCTAAAAAAGCTTTCCCAATGTCACCGAGTTGCCCTGCAATGGATACCAGCTTACTGCAGAATCCTAGGAAATGAAATGACAAACTAAATAGCAAAGGAAGGTGCAAGTGAGACTCAATATGAGAACTCAGGGACTCTAAAGGGAAAAAAGTCCCTGCTGAATGCAACTTTCGCCCCCCACCCTCCCCTGTCAAACAAATGCGACCACACATTGGAGAGATGGGACCAAACCAACATATCACAGGTCTCCGTACTAGGCACTGCCGCCTAAAAAGACATCTATATAAAATTAAAATAGAAAGCTCCCCTTCATGTGCCTGTGGTAAAGGCAAAACACCACACAATGTTCTACAATCCTGCCCTTTATATGAGGAAACCAGAAAACAACATGGCCATGCACTATCTACAAAGAAACCAAACTCCATGGCCAAAAGGAGGACCTACAAAAGACATAATCATTTATAAAGATGACTGGACTGGCGCTAGAATCAGCTTAACAAGAAGAAGAAGAAATATATATATATATAAATCTAATGGATAGAAATTGCTTTTGGTTCCTCTCCACAACATTGTAGATGCTCATGCCAACAAATCTGGAATCACTGACCTGTTTAAGTCTCACACTCTGGGTCTGATAGGCCAGGAAGATGCCAAAGATGAGCAGGATACCCTTGTAGCCAAACACAATACTTGGACCCAGTGAGCCAATCACAGACGAAAGATGATGACAGAGTCTGGGATTATGAACACAGATCATGTTGATAGAGTCTGCCCATTAGAAGGTATTGTGATCAGCACAGCAAAGATCATTTGAGTTTGAGACTAAGGGAAATTTTCTAAACTGATAAGCAAAACTGATTGTTTCAGTACAGACAATCATCTATTTCAATGGAAAGTGAAAAATCATGCAAGGTTTAAAAAATTGAAAAATTCAAATATTTCAAGACATACCAATAAGGCATAAGATCTACAAAGAGACATAAATATTTTCATAAAGCATTATATAAAAAAGAGAGATTGTTTTATTAATCCTCCCGTGCTCTATGATCTCTTCGAGGTCCTTTTATTTCCTGTTATTTTCCTTTTTCTTCCCTATTTTTTTCTCAGTCCAAATTGTTGAACCTAAATAAAGATTTTTTTTTTCAATTTTCTTCGCAACTTATCTCATTGTTTAACTATTATCTTGTGTTTTTTCCTAAAACTTTAATTAATCTGTGTCACATGCTAGCACTGAGTATACAAATACCAAACCTCTGCAAAAAAAAAATAACCCATTACATCTGGACTTACTGGTGAATTGTTCCACTTGAGTCCATGCAATGTGGCCTCCTTTAGCTGTGAAAGTGGCAATTCGCAAGTTCCCAGCAATTGTATAGAATTCCTAGCGCAATAAATGGCATCGTTTATCTCTTCAGAGCCTTCAAGCTTCATCCCTCTTTCCTCCAATCTGGTTTAGCTGAAAAAACAAATAGATGTCATTGTTGTCCTTTTATTTATTTTTTTTTAATTTAGAAAAGAGAAAAATTTATGTAAAGTTTCTTTCGTCAGTATATTTTCCTTTTTTGGTGCCAAGAACTGTATCACTGCGTGGCAGATTTATTGTTACGGTGAGCATAGTTAGGGACTATTTCAGTTCTATTTCCTTTAATGACTTAACACCTTTTTAATTTGAGCATTATAAGAAATCTTCTTTGTGAGATTAGAGTAAATATTATAAATAAAATCATCACTCTGATTTGGAAACATCCGTAAAAAAAATTATGATGTTGAAATTTGAATTTTTTACACTTTTATCTGTGGTAAGTTATATCTTTTTTTTTTTAAGACATCTTCTGTCCTCAGTTCCATGCTTCATTTCTACTTTTGTGTGCAAATTACTTTAGCTTATTGTATTGAATTACACACTTTCAAGCTAAAGCTTCTACAGTGTGTTGAGCATTGACAAATAAGATGGTTATACTGAACCGATAAGGGCCTCCTCTTGCTGCTCCACAGTGCATATGTGGTGATTGTTCTTGACCTTGTACCAGTTGTCCGGGTACCAAGCAATGATGAACCACACATACTTCTCTCCATAAAGTTTCTCCTACATGCCTGGGAAGATCAAATGAGTTAGGATACAATGACGTAGTATGTCCAGAGAAGCCAACTGACTACGAAAAAGAATCCTGAACTTTTCCCGCACCCCCAAAATGTCAACGAGAGAGACTAAGTGACCCAAGAACATAACTTTTCTCAAAATTGTACAAAGAACCAAAGAAAATAAATGGTAATAACAGGAATCCATGAATAAAAATAAACACAAAGAGATAAACATTATAAAATGTACAACAGAATATGCACTGTTTTGATTAAGTGTTTTAGCCATTAGTTACCAATCCTTACCACATCTAGTTGTATTTAAGTGATAAAGGTGGGAAATAACTGAAAATCTTGCCCAACCAGTTGTTTTTCTTTTAAATATAAAAAGGGTTCTTTATTGGAATAGGAAAACATAAAGAGAGGAAAAATGATTTACATAGTGACACAAACTTTATGAAAAAAAAATCCAAATTCTTTCTGTCCAGCCTTGGGATCAGAGAGTGGATTTACATATATGTAGTTTTAAATGGTAGATCCGACTATCAAGTTCTTCATTTCCTTTGCCTGAAGCAAGATCTAGGTTTTCACCTAATTTTATAACAATCCTCATCAATATTGCCTTTTCCTTCATTGATAGAGGTCCCTAGACGATCTAGATGGTTTAGAGACATGAACTGGGCCTCTTCAAAAAGTGATTAACAAAAGACATTATGAAACAGAAAGAAGCAAGTTAGGAACTAAACCAGACGATTTCCGAAAGTATAAGGACTCTTTGGCATTTACGCACAGTTTGATTACAAACATAAGTTAATGGTTAAGAAGAGCATATTGCACATCAGGGTCTTGGATTGATGCATGAAGGCATATTAGTTTATAAAGCCGGCCATAGACGTGTCGATAAATTGATGCCATCAATTGACTGGCAATATAGCTAACAATATCCCAAGCAATAATTGCCTTCCATCTGCCCACACACGCGTCGACAAAATCATTCGATCCACAAGCTGAACTTGTGCCATTGTGTTAAATGGAGTGTCAAGCAGCAGCAGTAAAGGCGCTCTCTGCGGCTATAATTATTAAGATTTACAGAAGAAGAGCTAAAAAAAGACGCTCACGTAGAGTATGGGTGAAGCCGTGGCTACTAAAAAAAACAAGAGTTATCCCATGTTAATTTAATAAGGGAATTACAAGATATTCCCGAAGACTGGAAAAACTATTTGCGCATGAATAAAGAAAATTATCTTGACTTGTTGGAAAGGATTACCCCTTTGATTAAAAAGCAAGACAATGTCATGCGCTCGGCTATAACCCCACATGAGCGACTTGCTGCCACTTTGAGGTTTTTGATAACCGGTGGGTCTTTGGAAGACCTCAAATTTAGCACTAGCATGTCTGCGCAGGGAAGAAAGAAACACGATTTTAAGTAACATCAATGATTAAAAATGTTCACCTTTGGTAATTGTCTCTTATTCATTTCATATAAAATCGTGTTTGGATCTTTAAATAATTAACAGATCTAGGTAACGCGATTTGTGAAGAGTGATGTAAAGCTATATCATATAATTATACTGATAGATAGTAGATTCAAAAAAAAAAACATGGGCGGGAGTGGGGAGACAAGAATATTGTGTTTATAGAGGCAAATAACGAAATAAAATTTAATTCTCTAATACGTGTTCTAAAAAGCATCTCTGAGCGTGGACTTTGCTAATTTTGGGTCGAGAAAACCGAATCTGTTGTCAGATTCAAAATCCAATGCCTCATAAATGACCATTTGACCAGCAAGAATAGCTTACTGCACCGGCGTCGGCTTGTCTGGCCTTAAAAAAACAAAGGGCCTGCCGCAGATCGACAAGGTCGCGCGGCGCGGGCAATTTATTTTCAGGTTGTACCAGTCGGTGAGCAATCAGCTTTCGATGTCGATAAATTTCTGCAATATCGCCATACACTAGGCAAGATATTGCCAAAATGATCGCAAAGCGATAATTTAACAGCGATTATTGCAACGGCTATGGCCGGCTTAAGATAAGTTCCAAGATCTGAAATCAGATTAAATCCGGACTCCTTAAAAATCAGAACTCACAAAAATGGGTTTCAGCCCTGAACCTCTGCCACACAGGCATATCAGGAACGATTTATTTCTTTGTTTCAAGAAATAAGAAAACAATATGCAGAAGTAGGGTGTATTATAATAACCAAAAAAAAAACAAAAACAAGAAAACAAAAAGCAAAAACAAAACAAAACAAAAAGGGGGTGAAGGATTTCAGCCGCGAACCTCCGCCATATAGGCAGATCTCTACTTAGATACCGGGCAAAACGAACATTGATCCTCTGCCATTGTCATTATTTTTTTCCACTCATTTTTATATGACAGATATAAAAAAAAAATAAAAGGGGGTGAAGGTTTTCAGCCACGATCCTCCGCCATATAGGCACTCTCGGTATCGCCTACTCATCCAACACCACATTGACGAAGTACCCTAGTCGCCGGTACCTCTGAGGAGGTTGTGGTTCTCACACACCCGTCCGACAAAACTTCCCTCCCAGCATCTATTCTCCAATGTATAACGAGTGTATTATGGGAGGAGCCACACCAGACCCAAGGCATACATGACGACTGGCGCGCGCCGTCATAGCGTGTGGACCTTGACCGTTTTACGGGTCTTAACACCGTTAGGGATTAGAGCCAGTTCTTGGTTCGTTACCTAGCCAAGCTTACAACCTATTAACAATTGGAGGGCTTTATATAGTAACCTATTGGGAAGTCCAATTTAATGCAGTTTACTTAGTGTGCATATTGATGCATTGTACTAATTAATTTAATTGATTAAGTTTGTTAAAGCAGCTGAATGGGACTAAAATGGAAAGACATTTTGTTTATCTCAACTAAAAAAATGGTTTGGTGATATTTACTCATGATTTCCTCATAACAAAAAATTTCACCCCCTTTAACGTTGCTGCTAAAGACAAGTCACTCAAAGTAATAATGGCCTCCACTGTGTTTACATCAGTGAACTTGTTTACAACATGAACCACCTACTGAGTATTAATCAGGTTGTCTCCCACCCTCGCCAGGATATTGGTAAAGTGAGAAAGGTTGCTTTCTTTTATCTTTTCCAACTAAATACCTATTTCTGGATGTCCGTGAATTGACCCTCACAAAATATAACTGATATGTCCTAGATCAACATATTGAAGGAGGAAAAGAAGAAAGCGTGAAACAAACAAACAACTAAAGTATTCGAGAAAAGACGTGTGTAAAGATGACCCTTGCAAATGAGAAAAGACAAACTAGATATGGGACCATCAGGATCCCTCTCCAACCTACTCCTGAAATCTCTCTATATCTACTGAACTGACAATCATTCCTCTTTGCATAGTTCCTCAATCATCATTTACTTCATAACATTTCGCTTTTCTTCTCTTTATATCAGAGGTAGAATCCCACTTTCCAAAAGACCAGCTTCCTCCCTTCCCATCTCAGGGAAGAAGCCAGTCGCTTTCTCAATGCATTCTGACGTCCAGGCTAGTCGGACCGCCCTTTGCGCGTCTGTAATGTTCCGGTTACATTACTCGTTAGTCCTCCGTAGAAATACCCTCACTAGTTTCGCCGCTTCCACGAGCACGGAAAGCTCAGACCAGAGGACCCAGCTTCGGTCCTGGCACCCCTAACCGGGACTTCGGCAGTCCTCCAGTGCTGGTCAATCAAACAGTACGTGGTCGACATCCTCGACTCGGTTTTCGCACAGAAGACAAGACGCGGATTGACTCCATCCTCTTTATATCAGAAGAAAATAACCCCATCTTCCTCTCTGCTATCCCTCTTTTTTTCTTCCACCTTATCTCCTAAGCTCCTTTAAATCCCCATTGTCCATCATAATTCCCATTTCATTTATGATTTCACGTCAATTGTATCTTTAATATGTAGATACACGCACACACATTTCAAACAGATATCTGTCTTAAAACTGCTTGATACATCTTGTCTATCCATTTATTTATTTCCCCAAGCAAAACGTACTAAGTATGTCCCATCTCTGCATCATTTACTCTCAGTCATATCAACAATTTCACTTGTTATAGAAATCAAAGGCCAATTTACAGACTCTACGTTGATGGAAAGATCCAGCTGAAAATAGGTGGTTTACCAGGAATCTGGTATGATTTAGTTGCATCAGTTGGTAAAATTCTCAGCCACAATCGTAGAATCATGACTCATTTTCAGAGTTTGTTTCATCCATCACTTCAAAATATTTTGACAGACTCATATAGAATGCTAGACGAGAACCATATCAGTTTCGTGTTGACGCTTTGCAGATCTTTCTAATTCATTTATTTAGTCAACTTCCTGCTTAATTTCAACATTGATCAGCCTGTGACATAATTATCTTTTTGTTTTGATGTTATATTAAAACAAAAATTCTAAATGCAGAAAATAATTAAGATGTGAATATACATGTATACGGTAGGGCTATAGAGTTGAAGAAAACAATCAATGAAGAAAAATTGTAACCTACTCTCACCTTTTGGTTATCTCATTTATTCCAGAGTTGTTTCCTTTCCTTGGGTTGTTCAACGCTACGACCTCCACCTCTTTCAATGGGATTTGACACCTCCGCAAGCGAGTTCATATTCACCTCTTGAAATAAAAAAAAAAGTGTTTAAAATTACAATCATAACAGTATTCATGATAATTACTACTTAGGGTTTGAAATAAAAATACGCTCAGGACATACCAAGAAAAATTTTTATATATAAAATAATTTCCCCTAACAAAATTATTGCATTTATATTTTAAATTTTATATTGAACTAGATCTAATTGGTGTGGGGAAACTTATTTTAATCATTTTCATCCCAGAAGGTTCAGTTTTTCCAATTTCTTTTTTATAACACTGATCCATCCCATTAACACAATTAAACACAGCTATACCTAGTTCAAGATTCTAATTATGATTTCATAGGATTGGTGGTGTTTCTTAAGCAATGTCATTTATCTTTATAATGCTTTTAAGATCTATATGATTGTGTAAATGGTGTAACATTAAATGGGTCCTGGAAATATTCCTAAATTTTATGAAGAATATGAAGAATCAGTGGCTTGGGCTTCCAGCCAATGTTAGCACTGATTAGATGGGATCTCCACCACCAACAGATGACCCAGCCAGGAATCAAATTCAAACTTCTTTGTATGTGTGAGTCTTATGCTGTATCATTTTGTATCAGTTGAGGTATTGATCATTTGCCCTGTAAAAAATGAGCTGGTTGTCTATACTCTATATCTGGATCCTAGAAATCGAGACAAGGAAATTTAATAAAATACAAAAGTATCCCGCTTGATGAGAATTTATAAATAAAGATAAACAGTAAAAAATAAACAAACAAACAAACCCTAAACTCCATTTTAATTTAACTGTTAATCCAGAATGAGACTTGAGGCATTCTACATGGCTACTTTTTAATTTCATGCTAAGTCTAGATAAATTTTAAAGACCCCAAAATCTAAAATATTAAAGATCTAGATTTAGATGATTAGCGAGAATGTAATCTTTATAGGCCTAAACAGAAAACAATAAAAAATACAAAAACAAATCAACAAACAATCAACTCCGTTTTCATTTTAACTGGTAATCCAGAATGAAAATTGCAGCATCCTATTAAGACTACTTGTAAAGTAAAAAAAATTAAGAACTATAGTTTGGAATATTCAAATACTAATACAAGGTAAACTTTAAAGACCCCAAATCCTATAATCATAATAAAAACATCGTAGCCTGAAACTTGTAACGGGTCATCAGATTTTTGTGACCCACCACTATCAACTATAATCCAAAAAAAAATATGAAAAAGCAACCCTAAATCAAGTGATTTTACGTGGGCATACTTTTTAAATCCCAAATTTGTTTCACGGATTTACAAAACAACATTTTAAAACCCCTTTTAAACCCAATAAAGCATGCGCGACAAATCATTGAGCTAGGTAAACATTTTAATAAGCCATACAAAACTGTTTCTTTTAAATGCGAAACGAACACAACCTTTGTTTCCAACTTTAAATCCTGTGGCAGTTGGAAATAAGTTGGACAGTCAAAACTAGATCTAGGCGTCAGATCTCTAGAGTGATCTAGATCTAGATCTAATTGAGATCTACACCGTACACATCTGTGTTTGCATTTAATGCAAAACGAATACAGCGTTTGTTCTGATTTTTACATCCAAAAGAAATTAAGCGCTTTATTATCTAAATTTTGCGTTTAGAAATAGAATTATCAAGATATCTAGATTCTAAGTAAAGATGGATAGGTGGAGGCAATTAATTTGATCTGAATCATGTTAGTAAAAGGAGAGATATCAAAACCATTTATATGCCTCTTTAAATACACACACGTACCCCAGCCTGGGAATTGACACCAGGACCTGGTTTGTAGAACAGGGTTTTCAGCTAGATCTAGTATTAGGAAAGATCTAGATGTAGATGATTGGCAAGAATTTACTGTTGTTCGTTGCAGTTGTTTGAATAAATATATATACAATCGTTTGAGTTTATAACTAGTCTGCAGTTGTTCACACAATTAATTATTTAGGGCTCTAAAGTAACATGATTTAAGGTTATAGTCTCTACTAAAATAACTGACCCAAGGTATCATCTAATGGACAAAGATGGTTTACCACAGAGTGGTCAAGACTTGCATTTTTTATAAAGCCTTAGAATATGTTACATTAAAATCTAACTAACTATTTATTGTACAACTCTCCATCTTTAAATAGTAAGTAAATTAATACCTTTCAGTTAATGTTTCCTTATTTTTCTTTGTAAAACCTTTCTTACAAGCTTCTTTTCCTTTGCTGCTATATTGGTAGGCTTAAGGTAACACTACTTTTTTCATTCCTTTTTTTAATTTAAGGCTTGAATCAAAACAAAAGATCTAGCTAATATCTGTAATTACTCGATATCCTCTCTCTGTCTGTCTTTATAATGTTTTATTTTTTTGCAAGTAACGCAGCGTTTATCTAGGCTAGATAATTTTCTATGTCTTTCGGTGTTTTTTCAGGCTTCAATTAACGACACTCATTTTTTTTTTTACAACAGATAAATAACACTCATATTTTGCCAGTTCAATTCTTTTCCTTTTAGTTTTACTCCACTTTGTTAAACTGTTTTTGTATTGATCACTGTATGCTGTATGTTTTGATTGCCTTTCATTCCGCTTATTCTTTAATGGTTTTTTACTTTTGTTTTTACTTTTTATGCCAACAGGAAAAAATGATAGGCCTGAAGCTAACCACAAAAAAAAAATAAAATTTGCAAGTTGGCTTCTTGATGCTTTTACAAATGCACCCCTTCAGATCTGTTTTAATTTCACAAAGTAAGTAGTCAAAAATCACAAATAAAAATAACACTCTGCTACGGATTTGTTTCTGTATTGTTGTATGAATAATTACCGTTATTCCTGAAATTCTGCAGCATTTGTACAAACAATATTGTGGGATATCCACACCATCACAGTAATCTCCCTTATATTTTCACGCCACTTTATTTCAATTTATTTATAAATCCTTATGAAGTTAACCTTGATTCTATGATTAATTAGTTATCCAGCTCTAGAGTAAAGGAGATTATATTCTAGACCTTAATCTTCATAGATCCAGCTTAGATTCTCATTTTTACAGTGGTTCTTGAAATCAAAAGTTTAGATCTACAATCTAAATCTAGAGATTCTAGGCGCTAAATCTTAACTAGATCTAGATCTAGATATAAATCGATTCTGATTTGATTGAATCAAGTTTACCTAGAATATTCTGGGTCTAAGTATTCATCCCAATCAATGTGAGTGTGTTTGTTGGCGTAAATTTAATTTGCCTTTAACTTAGGTATCTCTAGATCGTAAGTATAATGATGAATCTAATAAGCCTGTCGTCTGTTGTTCATGAGAATCCATTTGAGTTAGAGCTACTTTCGATTTCTATTTTGACTTCCGTTTGAGATCGTCAAATAGAATATTATGCGATTCCATTCTTAATGGTAGGGCCTGCATTTTACATTTTTTTTAAACACAAAGACGTAAAAACAAACAATGGAATCATCTAGCTATTCAGAAGCCAGGAAACTCAAGGGCCCTGTAGCATATCTTCATCCCATAACTTTACTCAACACATGAAGGTGCGTTCGTTGATTGTGCTATAACGAATAAGACGCAACGTAGACGCTTATCAAGGTCCAAGTCTAACGTGATTATATACATAAAATTGTGAGTGAAATCGAAAAACTCCTGGCAGATGTAAAACTCCAGGTCAATACAGCAGAACAGAATTCACGTCCGTTTAAAAATGTGAAAACGAGCACTGGCAGAAGATAAAGAAAGTAGGCAATAGGTCCCCTCCTATGCTAGCGAAAATATCTTCCGAAGAAGACAACTGTCTTGCCCCCATCTTTACACAACAGTCAGGATAAGAGGTAATGAAATGAAAACAAGGTTTAGACTATACTGCGCTCTAGAGAAAGTTGTGCTTTTGTACAGCTGTGGCACCTGGGCCCTCACAACATAAAAAACAGACTTATCACCGTAGAACGGTGCTTAATATCAAATGCCAAACACCAATCAGCAACAAGTCTTTCTGTACCAAATAAGGTAAATTACCAATTAGCCTCCCTTTACAGTATACTAATTGAAGCCAGGTGAAGACTTTTGGGGCACATCTTAAGCCAAGTGCCCCATACAACAGCCAACGAAGCAATAATACGATATTTCAAACAAGAAGCCACAAAAAACAGACAACCTAAAACATCTTTTATATCTACTCCCAGACAAAAATCTCAAAAGACTCTCTGTAATAAACAATGCAAACATTTTAGACCTCGTTGTCCAGGGTTATGGAAAGAGTGTGTATGTCTGTGTGTGTGGGGTATATGGTATGTGTCTGTACTTGTCGAACGAGCCGTAACTATCTACATTTATAAGAACACTTTAATTATATCGTTAGCATCACGATGCCAGGCTTTTCCACCGCCTCAGGTTAGTTTTGATAACTGTTTCTTGATTTTAGTATTAAATTTAGTTATTAAAAACGCTCATAAAAGTATGTGGAATGACACAAAATTTGATTTACTTGTTTCTGTATTCATTTTACCGCCGGAATACATAGTAAACTTAAACATTAAGTGAACTTTGATTAATTATGGTTTAAATTTCTATGCTTCTTTATTAATTGTGCCGATGTTTCTTTTTTTGTTTCATCCACTCCACTTTCTCCGGTTCTCCCTCCTTCTCTCTCTCTCTCTCTCTCTCTCTCTCTCTCTCTCTCTCTCTCTCTCTCTCTCCCTCTTTCTCTCTCTCTCTCTTTCTTTCTCTTTATTTCTCTCTCTCTTTATATCTTTCTCTCTCTCCCTCCCTCCCTCTCTCTTCTATAAATTCCGATGCTTTTTTTATATCTTTTTGTCTTTGTTGATGTCAGTATATTTCTCACTCAATTTTAGTCTGTGTGTGGCTTTCATATTCTCTCTCTCTCTCTCTCTCTCTCTCTCTCTCTCTCTCTCTCTCTCTCTCTCTCTCTCTCTCTCTCTCTCTCTCTCTCTCTCTCTCTCTCTCTATCTCTCTCTTCTCGAGTCAATCATGTTATATCTAATGTCTTTGTCTATGTCAGAATATTGCTCACCCGATGTCACTATTTCTTTCTTCTCATATTTAGGTGTCGCTATTTCCTGCTTCTTTTGCGGGCTCTCTCTCTCTCTCTCTCTCTCTCTCTCTCTCTCTCTCTCTCTCTCTCTCTCTCTCTCTCTCTCTCTCTCTCTCTCTCTCTCTCTCTCTCTCTCTCTCTCTCTCTCTCTCTCTCTCTCTCTCTCTCTCTCTCTCTCTCTCTTCTATCTATCTTTCCTAATTGATTTACCCTGGATTTTTAGAACTTATAATTATTCTAGATCTAGATCTGGTCACAATCTATATAAGACAAAAATAAGAGAGACAAGTTGATAAAAAGGATGGATTTGAATATCTTTACGGTTCCGTCTTAATAATAAATTAGTGAATCTTGTCGATGTCTAATATTTCAAGTACGACACTCGTTCAAAAAGTGGCGTTAAAAGAAAAAAAAAGTTGGTACATATATATTTAAAGAACAACATTTTTTTTTAATTTTAAAAGTATCATCAACTTTGAAAATTGTAAACCTCTTGAGAATAGTCTTTTAAATGTTATTTGGCTCAACATAACAAATCTGGCCAAAATTTTCATAAACTGATTGTAATGAAAATATAGTGAAGTTTTGATAACACCTTTAGTCTAAATATATAACTTTTTCTTTTAAATCCACTTGGGACATATATCTTCAAAATTCAGTAAACTTCATCACTGTACAGTAAATGTTTTCGGAGGAGTTAGCGGAATATATATATATATATATGCATAGAGAGGATAGACGAAGAGGTGGAGAAAGAGAGAGAGAGAGAGAGAGAGAGAGAGAGAGAGAGAGAGAGAGAGAGAGAGAGAGAGAGAGAGAGAGAGAGAGAGAGAGAGGAGGGCAACTAACAGTAGAGATTGCCCAAGCGAAACATACACAAGAAATGCAAGCATCATTTGCGGGATTAAACTGTCTAGCTATCGTAACGGAGTGTAGCACAAGAACAACAACATCAGCAGCAGCAGTTATAACTACTGCTACAATATAACAGGCATGCCCCGAGATTGGAGATGGTTGGTCCATCACAAGAGTGGGAATCTGTGGAGTTTCGTCTGTTAAGTCATCTTAACGAAGGGGTATTGAATTTAGGACTAACAGCCAACATGTAAAGATTTTATCAAGTGATTTTTAATTATTCAAGGAAAGAAATAGAAAACAAAACAGGGAAACAGTATGAGTTACGAATTAAAACAAAAACAAAAACAAAAACAAAAACAACAAAAAGACAAACACAAAAAAAAGAAAAAAAGGTAACAAAGGGAACCTAAAAATACTGATCATCCGGGTCAGATAAAACAGTAATGAAAATGACCCGCGGAAAAAAACAAGCACAACATTAAAAACAACAACAAGAACAATAACAACAGCAACAACAGCAACAACAACAACAATAACAACAACAACAACAACAACAACAACAACAAACCAAAGCCTACTGCAATAGAATCTCGAAACCCTTAATAATCTTTGAGTCTTAATTTATTCAAAAACAGAATTATTTTATATTGCTCTCTCTTTCTCTCTCTCTTCTTCTCTCTCCCTTTCTCCCTCACCCTCTTTCTCTCTATCTCTCTCCCTCTCTCTCTTTTTCTCTCTCCATCTCTCTCTTTCTCTTTCTCTCTCTCTCTCTCTCTCTCTCTCTCTCTCTCTCTCTCTCTCTCTCTCTCTCTCTCTCTCTCTCTCTCTCTCTCTCTCTCTCTGAGTCAACCCAGCGAAATGAAACGCGTCATCAGAAAGAAGGGATCGCTTTGAGATCGGAAAACTTTTTTATATTGATTTAAAAAAAAAAAAAGACAACTTTAAATGTAATTTAATTCAATAGAAATTTTGATTTCAATATATTTGACAAATCAAATTTCTTGTTATTTTTTTCTTCGTGTAGTTATTTTGTCTATAAGAGGCAGTCAAGATCAGAGGGAAAAATAAACAAACCCTCAGGCGTTTTGACAACGTGAACAAATTCACGATACAAAGGACAGCTATTTCAAGTCAATTAGTTATGGCAAAGAGTTACGTATCTTAAAACCTATACAACGTAAAAACACGATTTTAACTGATTTTTATGAAAAATTGAAAGATTCATCCCACTACGTATCATGACATATGAATATTTTCTTTATTTATTAAATATTAGCTAAGAAGTGCAGCTTGTAGTTAAATTTAACGGATTTCGACCCTTTTAAAAAGAATTTGACAAACACAGCTATGAGAAAATGCACAGCAGTTAAACCGCATGAAGAAAGTGTGTCACTGTTTACTTATATGAATCAGGAGAGCTTGAACTTTGCCTGGCAAGGCAACTTCGCCAGGAACTGGCCCCAAGCCCTAACGGTGTTAAGACCCGTAAAACGGTCAAGGTCCACATGCTATGACGGCTCGCGCCCGTCGTCATTTATGCTTTGGGTCTGATGTGGCTCCTCCCATAAAACACCGGGATGCACACTTGTGTGCATCATTTTGGTGCTTGGAAGCTGGCAGGGAAGTTTTGTCGTGGGTTGTGTGAGAAGCACAATCTGCTCAGAGGTACCGGCGACTTGGGTACTTCGTCGATGTGGTGTCGGTGGGCCGGCTATCCTGAGAGTGTCTATATGGCGGAGGTTCAGAGCTGAAACCCTTCACCCCCTGCAATCTTTTGACATATCT
>JAWDGP010002484.1:0-45868 GCA_033675545.1 Elysia crispata | reverse complement strand
TATCAGATTTAGTTTAATAATGCAGAACACTTTATATCAGGACTCTCTTTCTCTCTCTTTCAGTCTTTTTGTGAAACCTAGCTTTCTTATATATAGTTTCTTTTTTTCAGAACAGAAAAAAAATGGAACATAAGCTGTAGAAAGTTTGTCATTTTAAAGAAAACTAACAAAATACAATCAAAATCATTGCAAATGGTTTAAAGCCACTCTGATTCAATTTAAAAAAAATTTTTTTTTTAGTTCTTTTTTTGTATGATGTGTTGAAATTTTTGTAAAGTAATGTTTAATATTGTCTTACTCAAATGTTTATGTTCTCCATAGTTTTCTATTTCAACAAAGGCACTGTGAGAAAACTAAAATGTGTATTTTTAAAGATTGTTTTTTTGCTTTGTTTTTTTCAATTCTCTAGGCTGGACAGGTCAAGTCCACAAGCAACCAAAGACTCCAACGATCGACAGCCTCCTCACGAGCACGCACAAGAAGTATAAGTCCAAATCATAGGTCTGGTCCATGGGTTCCTGCACCTGGAAAGGCCACCAGAGGGGGCAGGGTCACCTGGCAGGTGAGACAGACTTTTTTTTATTTTAGAAGGTAACTTTATGTCAATCATGATTGTGCACCAAACTTTTAAGTGATAGGTTTCCAAAGCCATTTCTTGTAACCGTTTTTGACTTGACAAACCTTTCAGCAGACTTCAATTACATGCATAATTTTCCATGTGGAGAAATGACAATTTCAAATGGGTGCATGAAATTTTGTTTTTCGAACGGAACTCACAACTTCCAACAAAGGAAACCAAATTCCCTATGTTTGTAATGTTACTGATGAAGCCGAAATTAAGGTGAAAGGTCTATGTGTAATTTTGAATTATGTCATTCTTGTCCATATAAGTTCAGTTTGATTGTTTGTTTACACCTTAATTTATTTTATTGGATCTTTCACACGTGTATAATGCAGATCCTTGGACTTATATATATATATATATATATATATAGTTGTGCCCAACCCAACAGTTTGATATTTGTTTTTTTTTTATTCTCTATTATCTTACGAGATCAATAAATCTCAGTCTGTTTAAAGGGAGGGGATTTTAGGTGATATCACTGACTTCAAGAAGCATCATGAAATTTGCAAATTTTGTCATTGCACGTGACATTATGGGAAATCTATTGATTCAACAGGTATGAGCATTTGCTTTAGATTTTTTTAGGGGGTTTGCGCCTTGGGTTCATGAAGTTCCAGCTTTAAACCCAAAAGCTAGCTCCGGCATAATGCTCTTTAAAAAAAAGATGATGCAAATATTCCTCAATTGTGAAAGAGAGTACCAGATCAAATTAGGATTAAAAAATCCTTAGCAGATCAGCAGTCGAACAAGGGCATGATTGACATGTCATGTATGTTAAAAGCAGTAAACTTCGACACCCATGAGCCCCTAAGGCTTTAAAGAGATTTTCACTAAGTATATAGATGGTATCTACAGTTTTAGGATATTTAAAGAAGTATTGCCTTTACACTCTTGAGATGTGAAAGTTAGTTTTGAAATCTTGAAAAACTTCTCTTTCAAATAGCACAGAGTGATAGAAGCTTTCCACAAAATTCAAGAGAAATTTTGACATTGAAATTGAATAAGTTTCAGAACCGTTTGTAAAGGCCCCTATTGGTTTCCATCGTACAGGGCACAAACCCAAACAAACTGGAAGTGAACCAGCTGCGGAGCAGTGACATGTCTACAGATGACGAGGAGAGAGCTGTAGGGGAGACCAGGGGCTATGAAAGAAAGATTCATAACCTAATGAATGAAGTAGGAACTTTGAAAAATGAGGTAGGCAATCTTGAGATGTCGTGGAAAAAATGCAGAAAACTTTCCAGAATTTTACAGTTTTTGAAAACTATGCTGTTATAGAGAGTATTTTTTTTTGCTTCAAATATCACTTTTGCAATCAAATCTTTTACTACATACATACCACTGTTGTTTCTCTATAGTAAATCATTTACCTCGTTTCAAAAAGAATAAGGCTGGAGCATTCATGTTTGCAGATTCAGGTTACACCAGGCCATTTCTGAAAAAAAAAAAATCTTTCTTTCAGTGAAAATATGCGTTAGCTCCAACAAAACGAGAGAGCATGCTTTTTATCATAAATCTAAATTGAGAACTGAAATCAAAGTGATCTGTGAGATGTCATTGCTGTTGTTCCATAAGAAATATCTTAAATTGTGTAAGGATTTACTTGCATGAAACAAAAAAAAAGCTTTAAAAGTTACCTTTTTAATGAGGTATTTTCTTTGAAAAGTCATTGTATTTGGTATTGCTAATTAAGGTAAGGAAAAGTGTTTTGACAATTAACAGCAATAGAAAAATGCCCACATTAATCAGATGAAATTATAATTTCTATCATATCTATTGGCAAACTCATTTATACATACTTCAAAGCATCCAAAAGACAAACGTTTGTGCCGTCTGCATCGAGCAGAGCGAGAACTTAAACTAGTAAGTCTATTTCAATGTTTGCATACTTTCTTGGACAATAAATATCCAATGGTTATTTTGATACTTCTATTTTGTTTAATAATTTATTAAATTTTTAATTGCCAGAAATGTTCCTAATGACATTTTAATCAGTTCTTAGTGCTAACATTCACTTATTGGAAAAGAATGCAGAGTCAGATTAATTATTATTCAGAGATTGGTTGTGTAAAATGTGTGAGAATATTAATACCAGTAGATTTTTTATTATGATTTTAGAGTCCTTTCTCTCTAAGCTTGTTTTTATTGGCTTTATTTTGATGTTATTTCGTCATCTAAAGAGCAAATTTTATTTTACATCAGCATATGAGCAAATCACTCTGTTGAGTTCTGTATTACCTGCAACTTTAGACATTTGACAATGAGCCATTCCTTTCCAGTTTCATTTCTGTTGGAAACTTGTTTGGCTTGTGTCAGTTATTGAAAATAAACTTTTTGTTGGGCAAATGTTTCTAATATTCTTAGTTAAGATAAAGTTAAAGATTGTGAGAGTAGACTTTCCATTATAATCCAAATGTATGAAAAAAAATGGAGAGAAAACAGTATGATCACAGATTGGTAAGAGATTTCCCTTTGGACAAATAAAAATATCTTTTTTATTGAAACAATGTTCTTAAATATTTATTTAAAATTTATAAAAAAAAAAATCCAGTATAAATGATGCATTTTCTTATCTATTGACTTCTCTAAGCAATCACTTTACTTCAGAACTGAATAACGAACGCTCTAATCTTTTGTTTTCAATAGGTTGTTCTTCAAAAAGCTCTGCAAGAGATTGAGCACAAAGAGGATTTACTCAACACAAGCTCTCGGATGTTAGAGCGGCAAGAGGCTGAGCTTGAGCATGTAGAGGAGGAGCTCGCTGTCACAGAGTCGGAGAACAAAATGCTCAAACAGAGCATAGACATGATAACTGAGGAGGCAGAGATAACAAAGTAAGTGTTACTGGCTTTAATATCATGTCAGAAAACAAAGAATTCCAGATGTGATTTTGTTTAGTGAGCATGAGCCTTTTGAATGGTGATCTAAAATATTGCAAAATACCTTATTCATCTATAACATGAAATCAAATTAAAACATATGGGAAAACTGAAAATGAAAATATTGTTAGGATGGTGATCAAGTATAGATTTGAGTTTAGGCTAGACTTGAAGCAAAAAGTTCAATGAAAATTTTTGATTCAAATGAGATCAAAATTAGATTCATGTTTGAATTGTAGAAGTGCAAAGAGTTTTATCCTAATACAAAGCTAAAAATTTTTTGACACGTAAAAACGGATTATGAATCAGGCTAAAGTTGGTTTCTATTGAAACTTCTGATAAAATCTGAAAAACAGGATGGAAAAAGATTAATTTAAAAACTCGCTATCGATTTTGTGTATATTTATGAACAACAGTCGAGTTTAATCACTTTCCCCACAGTAAGAACATAAATGCCACCTCAGGTAAGAGTTTACCAACAGTTGTTGAGGATATACCACTGAGCTCAGAAAAATCCCCATCCCCTGTGGATAAAGCATTGTCTGGCGGCTCAGCCACTCCCTCTGAGGCCCAGGCAGGGGTTAGGGATTCTCTCTTGGGGAGTCTTCTTCATGACGAACTGCACAGGGATAGTGATACGAGCTCATGGGATAATTCTAGGTCTTACTTGCCAAAAAAGACTGTTATTATTCATTTTATTATAAAAAAAAAAGTTTTCCGTTAAAAGTGTTGAAATCCCTTGTTTGACAAATATTTCAACTCACTTCATCAGTTTTTATTTTCTCCCATCTCCCTTTGTTTTCATTTGTATAGCATGAGTTTTTCTACCACTTTTTGTTCTCTTAATTTACTCTCTTTTCATTCTCCTTATCGTCTGAGCTTTCCTTCCTTTCTGGCATCTCCCATATTACAAAAAAAACAAAAAAACTGTTGAGGTTTTTTTTATACTTTTCAGTTCACTCTATGGTTATTTATGTTTAAGTCATTCCAAATGATTGTTGGTTTTTGGGTTGTTTTTTTTTTACTTTCTGGTTTATTTACTTTTTCAATAAGTTATTTTGAAATATCTTTCAAAACCTCTGTCATAAAAAATATGTCCATTACTGTTAGAGGTAAAATACTAATGAATACCACAAATTATCAGTAGAAAAATTATTTGTGCCGAAAAAATAATGTGTAGATATCAGTCAAGAGGTATGATTTTGAGATTTTCATGACGATTGTTTATTTAAGAGGAAAAAAATCTCTTTAACGTCATATAATAAAAGTATCAATATGACGAAAAAAAACATGATAGGTGAATATCATGATAATATTTTTATCTAATTTTAAGATAAAACCTTTATATTTACCATTTTTCATAAAAATTAACGTTAGAAAAAGTCCACTTTAAGTTGATGTCTAAATACCCACTTTAGCACAATTGATTTGAACTCTGCAAAGTAGAAACAAATTTAAAAAGTATATCATAAGGATCCCATCTTTCTTGACATTATGATTGTCCTATCTTCATTTTTGCATTTTACTTGGTTAATGCAATCTTCAGCAGCGGTAGCCAGATTTTTGCTGATTCAGAGAAACACAAAACCACATCCTCAACTGACATAAGGCAGGAGTGAAATCATTTATTTTGAATTGTTTTATTATTTTTTTTACTTGTTCTTGATATGTGCCAATGTTGTTGTTTTTACATGTACTTTTTTTTTCTTTTCATTTGTCTTTCAGTCTGTGTCAGTTTTCTTGAAGATACAATTTTGGATCGTACTTTGATCCCCAGAGAGCCATAATTTGATTGGGAAAGATAAAAAGTTTGATTGTTGCTGTTGAGATTAATATCTTTTTTTCTGAGTTTTGCCCAGGATTCTTAAATAGGCCTTGAATTTTAGATTCGTAGAAAGACCTAAGAGTTTGCCAGAGTTTTTATGGTTTTTTAGAGAACATTTAAAGTTTACCATATATTTGCCTCAAACATTAACAATTTCTTAGGTTTGAAATTTGAAAGTTTCTTTCCATAGATTCCAAATGCAAAAAAAAAAACGCTTTTGATTTTGACATCTTCCTTTTTGTGAAACATCCTTTTAATTTCTTTTGATTTTTTAACAACATATTGTTCCTTTGATCAGTTGGACAAATGGGGGAAATAGTCAAATGTCAGATCTTAAAACCACGATGGTCCTGGCAAAACATAATATGTGGAATAGGCGATAAGTGAAGCATTAATAACCAAACAATCACAGAACAAAGAACAATTAAATTACATTCAACATCTTTTTATAACTTCTTTACCTCTTTACCTCCACCCATCTCCCACCTGATGAAAATAAATATCTAGAATGTAAATTGTCCTTTCATCTGATTTAAAATGTTGTGGTAATAGATTTTTTTTCCTTTCCAAGCGAAATCAAACATTTTGGTAATAGATTTTTTTCTCTCCAACCTAAATCAAACATTTTGGTAATAGATTTTTTTCTTTCCAATCTAAATTAAACGTTTTTGTTAGACAATGGCTAACCTTTGTTTTTCTTTTACTTTTATGTCGAACAGAAGCCAGAAGGACATTCTGAACTACGAGAGGGAGAGGCTTATGAAGAAACTTATTGAAGCAGAGATGGATGGGCAGGCAGCAGCTCAGCAGGTGAGTGATGGATTCGGTCTTGCTCAATTAAAAAAAAAAGTTGGAAGCCTGTGATCTGCTTTTGCAATTTTCTTTTAGAGCTGGTAATCCTAGCCTTATGATAATTGCAGCAAAGGAAAATAAAATGAGGATTGATTGGATATCTTTCTTTGATTTGAGATGGATTCTAATCTACTCGCACTGCTTGAAAATTTTGTTCTTGATGAGTAATGATGTTTTTATTTTTGTTTTCAGCTCTGTATTATGAGTTATGTTAGCCTCAAGTCCAGGAGGAAAGACTGTTCTGAGCTTTATTTTTTTTCAAAGCCATTTTGGTGGTTCTAAATAAAATAAATCATGAACTGCCTGATGTTAAAAACTAATAGATTGTTTTAGTTTTCATCAGCAGAGAAAAATATTTGAAAAAAATTAACCTCTAGTTTGATTTTTTTCCCACTCTTTCTTTTTTCTTTTATATATGTTATCACCTACTTTGCATTCTTTAGAAGCTTGAGAGTTTTGCGTATTTCTTTTTCTTTATCAATGGAATTCTTCTCTCTTCCCATTCAGGTCAAGGAGCTTAGAGACATCATGCGCCGCGTGAAAGACGAGGCCTGTCTCACATCGGCTGAACAGGCACGCCTTGCGAAACAGAAGGAGGCCTTCCTAGACACAATGGCTGATTTTGAATCAACCAATCGCACACTTCGACGCTTGCTTCGGGATCAACATAGACTTGAGGCCTCTGGACACCGTCTCAGCGAGCAGAGGGATGTGCTGATGAGAAAGTTGGCCGAGAGTGATGGCAGTAATGAGGTGAGGAAGAATTAGGATTGGAGTGTGCATGAGTTACGACAATAGTTTTTTAGAATCAGATTATGTGATTGAACTTAAAGACTAATTTCAGTTCTAAGAGACTTATGGAGATATTAGATGTTTGGGATTTATTCAAGTTTCAAGTAGTGCTAAGCAGACAAGCCAATAATGCCGTAACAAGACATGTCTCTGTCACAGGCAGAAGCTAATATCCTTTCAGTATCTGGTATAAATTGAGGATAAATGTTGTATAGTACTTTACCAAAGGACACAATATGGATTTAGGTTCCAGGATTCAAACTCAGATCTCTTGATTGTCAATCCAAAGCATTGCCATTAGACCCCTGAAGCCCAGGATCAACTTATCTGTTCATTTTGTTAGTAATTTTGGCATTGAATCTTGAAAAAACTGATACTAAATATTTAAGAGAGACCTACTAACTTGTTATGTCATTGTTACAAGCATCTGCAACTGTATAAATGGCACAAAGAAATTTTCAATTTATTGACAGTCTTAAAAGTTTGACTCACATTAGGTAAGGTTGAAATTTTTTGCTCTTTCTTCCAGAGGATGCGCACACAGCTGATAGACTGTGAGAGTCTTATAGCAGATCTTAGGAACCAGCTTTGCATAGAGAAGGTGAGTAGGAAGATAAGAGCATATAAGTTTACCAGTTTGGTTTTCCTACTATCATCTGGAGAGTCCCCACTATATCATTGTAGGTTTCGACACCAGGAATTTGATGGTTTGTCTTGGTTAGATCTATTGTGTCAGGGGTGGAGATAAAAACTTAGCACGGTCTGTTAATCTGAATGTAATATCAGTAATTTTTGTCCATGGTTTTTTTCCACTGTAAAACTAGTTTCCGGTTACACACTATGTATAAGAGAAGGTTTTTTTTAAACTTCAAAACCCTTATTTTTGGTAAACTGAAATCATTTATGCATATTCTTGTATCACTACTTTATTTTTTACTGATTTATTCAGTAGGCTTTCTCTTGTAGCAAATCCAAGAAGCTTATTTTCATGCATATTTTATGATTTCTGTCCTTGACCCCTTGTCTCTCTAGGAAGAGCGCCTGGCCTTAAGCAACATTCAGGGATCTTTAGAAAGTACACGTGGACACCTGCAGAAGCAGCTACGCACCAAGGAGGGCGATAACAACAGGATGTCAGTCCAGATCAGGGTAAGCATAACTTTAAAGGTGTGATGGATCTCTTGGTTGGGTCTTGACTTGATCTGTTGTGTGATGCAACGCCACTTGCATTCAAATTTTTTCCAAGAACTGAATACCTCAAACCTACTCACATTACAGCACAAAGAGAACCCAATATCTTCAATGTACTCAATGTAAAAGGGACCCTTGGTAGTCGCAAACAAGGGGAAATAGTAGTCAGTGTATAAATCAGCAAAGTAGAATAATATTCCTTTTGATCAACAACTGAAGATGATGTAAATGCAATGCTCAGCATAAGAAACTGCATAAAACATGTGTTTTATATTGATTTCTTTTTTTGTTTGTTATCCAAGTGATCTAGTGAATAGTAATAATATGCTGCCCATTAAGTTTCCCAGTATTTTGGGCTAATTTATGAGATGAAAGCACTCTTTAGCATCTCTCTCTCTCTCTCTCTCTCTCTCTCTCTCTCTCTCTCTCTCTCTCTCTCTCTCTCTCTCTCTCTCTCTCTCTCTCTCTCTCTCTCTCTCTCTCTCTCTCTCTCTCTCTCTCTCTCTCTCTCTCTCTCTCTCTCTCTCTCTCTCTCTCTCTTATTTATTGAAGAAGCTCCCACTTCATCTGGCCTTTTTAGTTCAAATTAAATCTAGGAAACAGCCACGTTTTCATATACACATAACAAGAGGGTAGAAAAAAACCAACAAAGAAATAGTATTGCCCCTTTTTCTTTCATTAAAAGAAAATAGAGAGCAAGCATTGCTTGGATATGTAGCCACCCATTAGCTAACCAGCTGATAAAAGATTTAGAACTCTCATGTTCCTCAGAATTCTTTTATGAAAATATTGGTAGGGCAAAGAAAAATTGTGTAAATATTATCAAACAACTTACACACTGTTGACATAGATTTTTTTACCTGTATGAATGTAACAATAACATTGTGTTCCTCTTCTGCTTTTCCTTATGCACCCCTTCCCCTGCCCCTCTTTTCCCAGACACTGGAGGGGCAACTAGTGCAAGAACGTTTGGAAAAAGAACACTTGCAAGAGATAGTGAATAATTCTAAGCAACGCGTGGACAGAGACAAAGATGCTTTGAAGAAAGCTGCACGGTACAAGTTCCATTCAATTTTTGCTCATATTTTTTTGCGCTTTTTTCTTTGCTGCTCCCTTTTCATGCTTTTGATTGTGTTGTCAAGGACTATGTCTGACTGATAGTAACAGTCTTATCCACATGGTACACCAAGACGACATTTTAAGTTTTGGGTACCACTCGTTTAAATACTTGTTTTCTCTGTACTTTATATATATATATATATATATTGCATCTTAATCTTACACATCCAATACTCTTTATTTATTCACCTTGCTTCTTTGATCTGTCATCAATTTGCACAAGATACCAGAAATTTCCAGTTCACCTTAGGCTTTATTTTTTTGTCTTGTTTGCAATGGAGATTATTTTGTGAAAAGTTTATTATTAACCTCTCTTGCACTTTTTATTCTCTGTTTTATTTTTTTATGCACCAGTACTTTAAACAAATCATCATAAATTGCAGTAACTAACAAGTAGACTTATATTAAAAAGGTGGGTAATTCTTTAATTTTCTTAGGGAATGTTACTTTCATTTTCTTAGTTTTGTCACCGCTTTCAATTTTTTAGTGGGATACATTTGGTATAATATAGCTAATTATTCTTGAAGAGAACTTTTGGCTTTATTCATTCATATTTATTTTTTGGCAATTAATTGATATCCATAAAACGTGTTGTCTCACAAAGTTGAGATTCCAATAGCAAAATCGACATGTATATAATTATAATATTCCATATAAAGTAATTTTATTGTTGCACAATATGCTATAGATGCTTGGATACCATATTCACTCATTGCTTACTGCTTCATACAGCCTTTCCTCCTCGCACTTTAAAATACTCAGCTAGAATAGAATGTGTGTTAATATTTTTTTTTTCGCTTCTATGTTGTTTTTATTTTTTCATTTTTATCTAGCTTGTTTTAAGGTAATTTTTTCTATGTGCAAAATTCTTTTTTGAAAAAAAAAAAAAGGGAATGCCTAAAATAATGTAGAAAACTGTCTGAAATGAGAATAACCATTTTGTTGCAAATTTTGTAAATATACCTGTGCTGATAGTACATTTTGCAGTCTTTTTTTTCTTTCAACTTCTCTATGACTGACCAGGGCTTACTGAAAGTGCAGCATCATGCAGACAAACAACTGAATTGACTCTTAAAATTTGTTATAATGAAGCAAATTTAGAAGCAGTGAATTCCTTTTCATAGTAACACTCTATAATGGACAGAGATATTATGGCATATATTGAGATAGTTCAGGATAGAGTATATTGGATGGAAGCTTAATATTTTTATGAAGTATTGCAGAGATTTACAGATTGTGACGTACAAAATATCTGTAAACCAATTTTGCATACTTTCTTCAAGGTCTCTTTCATGGAAATCAAAACCTTTAGATTCTCAGTGTATTTTGCCAGTTGCTACTTCTATAATTTCACATTTTTTTTTTTATTTTTTGGTTTGCTCTTTTGTTTATGTTTGTTTGTAGCTTATTTTTTGTGAGTGTCATTCACCTGGATTTTTTTATACCTGCCCCCAACCCCTTCTCTCTCTCTGTTTTATTTTTTTTTTGTTCACCCAACCGCACCCCCTTTTCATCTTTTCCTCAAATCACCCTATACACCTAAAATCTGAAACACCAAACCCACCCTTTCCAAACTAAACCCCATTTTTATGATTAACATACACTTTTTTTCCCTTTTATACTGTTCACTTGTTCCTCCCATTTCCAACCTTCGATCAACAATGCTAAATCGTGATGTTTCACCACCAAACAAAAACAAAAAAAAATACAAAAACTTGTGCCTTGAACACTCTCATCACATTGCAAATACACATCTTATCTTCGTGAACTCCCATCACTGGTCACACACTTACACTGTCACCCTTGGGGCTGCTAGAGTCCAGAAAGCACGCTGCGAGCACCTCGAGAAACAGCTCTCCCAGGTGACCAGCCAGCTTAATGAACTCGAGCGCAAAGAGACGCAGAATGCATCACGTCTGACTCAGGCAAACTCTAGGCTGGAGAGCGCGTCACGCAATTCAGAGCGTGCTCAGTCAGATGTTACTACCCTGAGGGTGTGAGTTGACACATTGGTCTGTGTAGAGGCAGGGTCTTAATTTCGGTTTATTTATAGGAACCAACTTTCCTTTGTGGAAATTATTTTAATAGACAGGGACTGATAAAAGATGTGAGGATGACTTTTTTTAAATAGTGGTTTGCTAGAGAAACATATGAGTGTATAGGGTAAGAGGAATAATAGAAGTACTCTGTGCTCTGGTGTTAAATGCCAAAATTTTAATATTTATATAAGCTTTTAATGCTCGTTCTTTGAAATAGGAATACATCAGCGTTTTTTAGTGAGGGTAATAAAAATAATAAGGTTTCTAAGAATAAACAAACATTCTTAAAACTTGCTGTGGATATTATTTTATTGATTTTAGGTACCTAAATAGTAAAAGCTTTATGCAAACTACAGTCGAAGCCATTTTTCTCTATAAGTCTAAGATTTATCCGTATAGGAAAAAAATATATGAATAATATTTATTGAAATGCAATTTTTTAACATTTTTTTTTATTCTGTTTATAAAAAGTTATGAGACGGGCTGTTAATATATAACCTAAATATTGAATCTATGCATCTAAATACATTGAAAAAAAAAAAAACCCACTGTAGTAAAAAGATTTGATATCGCTAGTTCCATATTTTTGTGTTTAGCTCTGCTATCCATATACACTTATACTACATTTTATAATTTGTCTATGGTATGTCTGCTTTGTTTTAGGATGTGATAAAAATCACAATCAAAAAAGGTTTTTTATTTGCTTTTTTTGTGTATAATGTTAATTTAAAAAAAAAAACAAGACATGAAACTAGTAATTTTAAAACTTTTTTTTACATCAGTGTTGATGGAATTCTGTTCCTCTGTCATTTATCTCTTCTATATTTCATGTGGTTAAAAAAAAATCAATTATCAAAAGTTTAAGATTTTTTTCTGGACTTGTGAAAAAATACAGGAAAAAATCTTGCTAATTTTTTTTACTCAAAGCATCTTTTATCATATATTATCCATTGAAATATTTGTAAAGGATAAAGATTTTCAAGAATGAATTTAAAAAAAGAAATAAATATTATGAATGTGAGATGAAAGCTTTTTTTTAGTTTATATGAGAATAAAATGAGCAGATTGGATGCCGTGTACATAGTTTTAGTTTGAAATTCCCTTCCTTTACTTCAATAAGGGAACAAAATATTTTCTCTCTGCTGATAAAACCACAACATGTCATTAGAAATACCTTATAAATCTTGATTTTATTTCTTCCATTTTCTTTCCTATCCCAATTTGTATTCTTAATACATTTCTTATCTTATTAAAAAAATGGTAGACGTGTGGCCGAGCTCGAAGCTTTGGTAGACCGTGTGGAAGAAAATGCCAAAGCCCAGAACGAAACTCTAACAACTCGGTTGCATGACAAGATGGCAGAGAGTACTAACTTGAGATTGGAGAATGAACGCTTGAAGGTTAGTTTTCTCCATTCATTTTTATATCTCGCAAGTCTTTGAAATGATTAAAATTTTTCTTAGATACAGATTTTTAGATTTTTATTGCTTAACAATAATGCAGTTTAAAATGCCTTTTGTAATATTTAAATTTAATTATTGGGGTTTTTTTTTTTGGTTTTTTGGTTGTTGTTTTTTTTGGAAAACTATTCTTTTAGCTATTTTTATATTAAAGACAAATTAGGAGTTTTGACATGATTACATCAATAATTATTCAAAGTGAACAAATTGATGTATTGTATCAATATTTGAACATGAACAATAGGATATTCTAAATGATAATTACGTTAGTAACAAAAAAGAACCCACAAAACAATAAGAAGAAGAAGAAGTAAAAGAAGTAAAAAAACACTATCAATGCTAAAAATAATGGCCCTTGAAAGCTGTCTCTAGAATAACTTAAATATATCTGAATTAGGGAAAAGGCAAAAAAAAAGGAAAAATACTGATCCAGATATTTTTTCAATTATGGTTTAAGGGATCGTTATTAATGACTTTTAAAAGTGACAAAAAAGTGAAAGATTAAAGATTGCCAAAAATAAAGAGGAAAAACTCTAAATCAGTGAGAAAGTTTATTAAAAGGTACCACCAAGTATTTTTTTTTGTTTAATGATGCTTTGAGTTCAGCACAGCACAGTTTATATTTTTTTGCTACACTTCATCTCTGTTTCAATTTGCCAAATTCACTTGCTTTGTATAAAGTTAAAAGAAAGCTTGACCTAACATTTTAAACGCTCATTTCTATATACCTAAAGTATGTACTTTATTAGTCTACATTTCTTTATATGACTAACTTTTTACTTCAACAGTTGCGAGAAACCTTTGATTCAGATCGGGTATATAGTGTCTTTTTTAAGCTTAGTCATTAGAGTTGGCTGCCTTTTAGTTGCTAATTGCCAGTGTGCTAATATCGTGGCCAAAGTTATATTTCAGAGAAAACGGAAAATTTATTTTGACTAGACTTAATGTGATACAGCCGTAATACTACACCATTTCGTGCAAACTTTCCCTTGTCTTGCTCTTAACAGAAAAGACACAATTTTTCAGCCCTATGTTGGTCCAGTTTTATTTTGGTTGAATTTTAATCAAGGCCTTCATGTTTGCACACTGGTGTAATTTAAACTTCTTTTTGTTTTTTCAATTTCTTACAGAAGACGTTTGTTTCATAGATTAGCTTTCTTTAAATGCCATATGCCTAGTTTCAAATGGAACCGATATAAAAGATAAGGGTCATGAAGAAATTTAGTCACAGATTAATTTCTGTATGCCTGCATTTTGCAATTTCAAAATGTTAAAATTAAATGCATTTGACCATATTGGAAAGCTGAGAAATCAAGGATGAAGATTACTTTTATTATAATTTGATTCCCATTTGAACCTGTTTTTATAAGATGATAAGAGATAACTTTTTACATGGAAATTTTTCAGTCTCAGACATTTTGTTTTTCAAAAAGTGGTCAGGATTCAATAAAGACAATCACGGTGTTATTCAGGATTTTAAGCATGTAAAAAGGATTTTTATTGCAATACTTTTTATAATATTCAAATAAAACATATAGGGATTTCAATTTTACAAAGAGTTGTGGTATATAGTTGGAAATCATAAGCTCTACTTTAAGTTCGTGTTAGTATATCAATCAATAGTGTATTCAGAAACGCAAATTGGTTTGACTTTGAAATTGGGAGTATAAAAAGGGAAACTTGAAATGTGCACATGATAAAACATTTTACAATAGTATTATACTAGTTCTGCTAATTTCTTTGAAATGCTTCTGGTTGTTCAATAGAACTCAAAACTTTCTACAAAGTGGCATAACTCTTTGGGAAATGACATTCCCTATTGACAGAAAATCCATGGAAATTTTGTATAAATGAACAATAGATATAGAAAGCTAAAACTGGCTAGCATCTTTGCAAGATTAATATTCTTTTTCTGATTAGTATTATTTTTAAACTTCGCTTATGTCCTTTTTATTCTTTTTTTTTAACCTTTTTTTTTTCATATGATTTTTACTGCACTCTTTCAAGTCTCTCATTGTCTCTTTTTTGGTTTGGTTCTGTGTGTTTCATCAGAAACTGTCTGTCTGTGTGTCTTTCTTTATCTCTCTCTCCTCTCTCTCTCTCTCTCTCTCTCTCTCTCTCTCTCTCTCTCTCTCTCTCTCTCTCTCTCTCTCTCTCTCTCTCTCTCTCTCCCTCCCTCCCTCTCTCTCTCTCCTTCTCTCTCCCTCTCCCTCCCTCCTTCTCTCTCTCTCTCCCTCCCTCTCTCTTTCTCTCTCGGTGTAGTGCTGGTCATACTACAAACAGCTCTCTCAACCAATCAATCGTCAAGTACCATATATATCATCGTCATCACCATCACCACCATTACCCCTGCTACCCTACACCTGCCACCAGAACGCATCTTCTGGTGTAGAACTGAAGCTGAAGCAGTCAGAGGAAGACGTGCAACAGCTGCGGGCTACGGTCGGTCACTATGAAAAGTTGGTGGAAGAGTATAAGGAGCAGGTAACTCTAAACAACAGCTTCAAGTTTTTTGTTTGGTGTAGTAGATCTAAAGTTATTAACATCCAACATGTTTCTCTCTTATAGTCTTACAAAACAGGATTTTTTGGTGGTGGATCTTACAGAAGACATTCGTGGTGAATTAAAAGTATTGATTTTTTTTTTGTCATGTCGTCTTTATGACAGCTTAGTCTGCAAAGAGTGATTTATATTTAGTCTTTATCTTTGCACTTTTTCTGCTTCTCAGCTAGCTTCATGGAAAAAATCCTCAGAAAAATGTTGCTATTTTACAAGATTTACACTGATCAATCTCTCAGTAGTTAATGTGGTCTTTCTGTATCAATATATTTTTTTCCGTCAAGTTTCAGACATGGTCCTACCACTTGAGCCTACAGAAGCCCTTATAAGAATTTTTTTTTCTTTGTCGCATTTAACTACAGCACTCAGTCATGAAACAAACACTACGTCATTACAAGATAAGATGTTAAATCATTCTCAATTCTTAATCAAAACCTGGACTTGTTAAAAAGGAACTGATTTGTATTTATGCATTTTTTTGAGGTTGGCGCATGTTGAAAAAAGTTAGAAAAATGTATTTTTAGTGATTCATCTATCTCTTACCCTGTCAAGATGATCCCCTTTGTTTCTCTCTCTCTCTCTCTCTCTCTCTCTCTCTCTCTCTCTCTCTCTCTCTCTCTCTCTCTCTCTCTCTCTCTCTCTCTCTCTCTCTCTCTCTCTCCAAACTATTTTATAGCTGTATAAAACATTGCGATTACCTTGAGTTCTAACTGCATAAACAGACATTCTCTATCTGATTTCCATATTGATTTAGGTAAATGTCAAAGCAGTTTTCGAAATCTAGAACTACAGGCAGCCAAAGCCTAGGAAGAATAAGGGCTGATATATGGAACTCAAATCAAGTTTTGAAAAAATATAGTTATCTTTAAGTAGTGCCTAAATCTGTCGAAAATCATATGAAAATTAGTTCATTTCTTTCTCCTCAGTGGAAACTTTTTTCTTAAAGTTAATGCTTTATGCTTTAAGTCATTCTTTCTATAAGTTTCCATGCCATATTACTTATAATTCAGTTTTAATCGTCTTGTATCATCCCAATTGTAAGAAGCTAACGATTAAAGCTTGGGCAATACATGTTTTGCACCTAGTCCAAATTGTTCTGAATAACTATGTATTTGTTACTCATGAATCAGATGTAAAAATGTGAATTAAAAAAAAAGGCACTTGAAAGTAGGTACATTCCTCTGTTTCTTACTATTTGAAAGACTTTAAAATGTAATATCTCTTCCGAGAATTATATTTCTAAGCAATTTTCAAGAATGACAAGCTAAAAAAGATGCATTGCTTTAAATTTCCATACCCTCATATGTAATACGGATAACATGTTATAATTTGGACTGGAAGCCAGACATTTTTTTTTTCGCTGGTAGTACTAAAATTTCATAACACTCTTTACCACTTACCAATTACCACTGAAGAATCTGTTGTGGAAAATTGCTTTTAATTTGTTTATAACAATGTTCACTCCATTCGCTGCCAAAGATTACTTGGTTCCTACGAGCAACAGATGCTCTTCTTACTTATAGGGGATTTGCACCATGGCTCTGGATAAATGCCAAAACACTGGTGATGTTTATCCTCAACAAAAATATATTTAAAAAATCTTGAAATATATGTATATATATGATAAATGTAAAAATCACAAATGCTCAATATATTTTATCACTTTGCATTTTTTTTTTAATTATTTCATTGTTTTTGTTATTATTATTATTATTATTATTATTATTATTATTATTATTATTATTATTATTATTATTATTACTATTATTATTATCATTTCACACAATCAGGTTTGGAAAAAACAATTGCTCTTAAGTTAGTCAGTGTCGTAAAATTTGTGAAGAGTAAATAGAAAGTTGTTGATATATGTAAAACCTAGACGTATTACTTTTATTTCAGTTCTGCATCATTCTGTTTAGTTGATCATTTTTGGTTTTTTTTTCATCTCGATTGAACAGCTTAACTTAATAAGGAAAGGAATGAATAAAACAAGCACTTATAAACTCACTTTAAATTCAGTTCGTAGAATAAAATAGAAATAATTTATCTTGGCAGATAACAAAACCTGTTATTTTCAAAAAAAAAAATTATTGTTCTCTTAACATTATTCCCTTTTTCATCCTCTAGTTATCAAAAAATGTACTGAGAAGCACATAGACGAATCACTGTTGTTCTTGCTCTTTTGATGTAGCAAAGCGATAAGAATTTTTTAAAAATTTAGTGGACTTAATGAAAGATTTACACTGTGATTGTGTGTGTTTGTGCTAAAGCCGTTTAATCTTGCTCTTTATTCTTTTATTGAAAATTGATTTTTTTTTTTTCACCATTTTTGCCATTTTTCTTCTTCTCCTCCTCCTCTTCCTCCTTGATATTCTTCTTAGCAAGTATTCACATTTCCTAGCAATACTTGACACCTCCATTTATTCCAATGTAACGGTATCATTTTAAATGGAGGCTACAGTCAGCCACAGACTTTTGTGATAATTATTGAGCCTTTATTTGAGATATATTAGTCTGAAGCACAATTTATTTTTCTTTATAGTAAGTTGCTGTTGCCAGTAATTTTTTTTTTATTATTATTTTGGTCAAGATATTGTAGATAAATTTAAAGCTATGATTTTTAACATTAAGAGACCCAGTGCAAAATGCAAACCAGTTGAACTGTTAAAATGAATCTAGAAACAAAGATTTAGCAGTACCAGCCACTTAGAATCTATAATTATAATTATACAAATAGCCATAGTATTACTCGAGGTGTCCTGCAAATTTTAACCAAAATTATTTCAGAAACTTCATATCTTTTTGCTGTCGCTGTGGACTTGGAACCTGTAAAGCACATTGTGGTGGTAATTGTCAATTTTTCATTTTCAGGCTGGACGAACTAGGAACGAGGCTGATGAGTCGTTTGTTCGCCTAGAGGAGCAGGTCCGCGAAAAAGAAAGAATTCAGAGAGACAGTGAGCAAGAACTGGAGAAGGTTAGTTTCTCTCTCTCTCTCTCTCTCTCTCTCTCTCTCTCTCTCTCTCTCTCTCTCTCTCTCTCTCTCTCTCTCTCTCTCTCTCTCTCTCTCTCTCTCTCTCTCTCTCTCTCTCTCTCTCTTTCTCTCTCTCTCTCTCTCTCCCTCCCTCTCTTTCTCTCTCGCTCTCTAGACTTTTTATCTCTTTTCCTGTCTATCTCCCTCTTTTTTTCTTTCTCTGTCTCTCGCTCTCTAGACTTTTTATCTCTTTTTCTGTCTATCTCCCTCTTTTTTCTTTCTCTGTCTCTCGCTCTCTAGACTTTTTATCTCTTTTTCTGTCTATCTCCCTCTTTTTTTCTTTCTCTTTCTCTTTTTCTTTTTATCTCTTCTTCTCCCTTGCCTTGTCTCTTTCTTTTCTGAAAGAGAGACATCAACTCAGAGAAAGCTTGAAATGGATTTTATAATAATATTTGCCCTTTTTATAGCGAGTGGGGGAGCAGAATCATGGACTGACAAAAGTTCCAGAACCAAAACTTTTCTTACTTTAAATTTATCTCCATGATAAGAGTTGTATCCTGTTTTCTTTTCTGTTGCTATAACAAACAATCATAGTGAAGGTTCAGTTCTTATGATGCCTCACTTTTCTACAACACAGTTCTGACTTAGTCATTTTATCTGCTTCTCTATCAAATCTTCAAGCTTTTTTCTTTCTCAGGTCTTTCGGGTTGGGTTTTTTTTTTTTTGTTTAAGGTTCACAAAATTTCAATTCGATTATTCTTAAAAGTCTAAATCTATAATATTTACTCATTCAAATTGATAGAGTATAAGATTTTTTTAGTTCTGTAATAGTTATAGAATTTTAACCTTTTATTTAAGACATTCATAATTGCTTTTGTAAAATGCTTTTAACACACTTAAACTCATGTTTCATTAAAGGCACTGATTCTCTTCTCTAACAACACAATTTTAAATTCTCTTTTGTATATGGTTCACCTTTATGCAGGTCAAGCAACGTCTTCACCAAAGACTGCAAGAGTTAGAGCCCTTGCCTGAGCTGCTTAGAGCCACTGAGCTGCGTCTTCATGAGGCCAATGAGAAACTTCTGACTCATGAAAGGCGAAGTCTTGAGCAGAACAAGATGATCGCTGAACTCACAGCTAAGGTAAGTAAAGTGAGGGTAAGTAGTGAAGAGAAATACTCTCATAAACCCTACTAATATCCATTAAAGTAAGAAAAAATACCAAAAATTGTAATTTCTTTCATTGAATTTTGAGATTAAGATAATATGTATTAAGCTGGGGGACATTTTGGGTATTTTACTTTTCTATCTTAATTTCTTAACTGTTGAACTCAAAGCTGAGGTAAAGAAAGTGAGGGACAGAAGGAAACAAAAATACTCTTTAATATGGCATATATGGATTAAAAAAGGAGTGTACGTACGGAAACAATTGTGAAGATTGTGCTTTGTTTTGGTAGATTATAAGATTAAGATAAAAAAAATATTAACTTTTGATTTAATCCATCTTAATTTCATGAAAAATATAAAGGTATGAGATTTTGTTGCCATATTTTATCTTTCTATCTTGATTTCTTAAAAAGAATAACTCATGGGATATTTGTGGGTACTTAATTTTCTATCATAATTTCTTTCACAGCTGGATTATAACTCTGAAAGCTTGGAACAGTTCAAGACCAAAGCAAGCGACTCCCAAGACAACAACAGAGCTCTGCAGGACAGGAATGAAAGCATGGAAAGGTGGGTGGGGTTTGGGAAATCATTTGATGGCTTGGTCATTACTCTGGTTTGGGAGAAAGCAATTGGTCTTCTGCCATTTACCTTTGTCTCATGAGTTATTTGGCTATTGTTCCTGTTCTAAAATTCTGTTTGCATATTATTGGGAAATCAAATTTATGCATTATATACATTGTTTCATGGCATTTGAAACTAATAATTTTCTGGTGTCTTTAAAACCAACTGTGATCTTTTTCTTGCCCTTTTGGCTAATGCTCTAAGATTCACAACCATTCATTGCAGTAGGCAGTAAGTAAGGGACTTCTCAAATCAAATCCTTTTTTTTGTGTTTTGTACAACATAAATATCTGTAAACTCAAACTGACTTGGCCACCACAAGGAAGTCTCCTTCTGCCACTGGTACTGAGGAGGGGGGCTGCTGCATAGAGAGAATTGTTGTTACCAGAAGAGCTCCATACATTTCAAAGTGTGCCAAAGAATTTTTTGAATGTTGACATATATTTCTATTTATACTAGGCGCCTCAAAGAGCTTGAAGACCAAAACTTGGATCTTCAAACTGGACAAGCCAAGCTTCATGAGAGTGTGCACCAAGAGTCTGTAAGTGAATATCTATTTAAAATATGTTTTTTAAAAAGAAATCAGAAATATTTTGTTATTTTTCAAATCTTTATCATTCCCCTACTTTTGATCCTTTTTTTAGCAGTTGTGTTTCGTGGACTGAAAGTGATACTTTTTTTTTCTTCAATTTTCATTACCAATCTATCAAACAAAGGTCTGAGGCAAGTTTTATATTTATTCCTCTAAAATTTGACTAAAAGCTTTTACCTTGAATATTGGTTCACAGTTGCGTTTGGAGGAGAAAAACCGAGAGATTGCGAGTCTGACGAGACAGTTGGAGAATGCACTCTCAGACAGTCGCAGGCAGGGAGACCAACTACGCGACAGATACATCTCCAAGGTGAATTCTTTAATTCTTTCAATCTGGAAACCATTACTTAATTTAGAACACTTCTCTCTCATCAATTGTGTCCAAACTCCCTCTCTCTCTCTCTCTCTCTCTCTCTCTCTCTCTCTCTCTCTCTCTCTCTCTCTCTCTCTCTCTCTCTCTCTCTCTCTCTCTCTCTCTCTCTCTCTCTCTCTCTCTCTCTCTCTCTCTCTCTCTCTCTCTCTCTCTCTCTCTCTCTCTCTCTCTCTCTCTCTCTCTCTCTCTCTCTCTCTCTCTCTCTCTCTCTCTCTCTCTCTCTCTCTCTCTCTCTCTCTCTCTCTCTCTCTCTCTCTCTCTCTCTCTCTCTCTCTCTCTCTCTCTCTCTCTCTCTCTCTCTCTCTCTCTCTCTCTCTCTCTCTCTCTCTCTCTCTCTCTCTCTCTCTCTCTCTCTCTCTCTCTCTCTCTCTCTCTCTCTCTCTCTCTCTCTCTCTCTCTCTCTCTCTCTCTGTCTCTCTCTCTCTGTCTCTCTCTCTCTCTCTCTGTCTCTCTCTCTCTCTCTCTCTCTCTCTCTCTCTCTCTCTCTCTCTCTCTCTCTCTCTATCTCTCTCTCTCTCTCTCTCTCTCTCTCTCTCTCTCTCTCTCTCTCTCTCTCTCTCTCTCTCTCTCTCTCTCTCTCTCTCTCTCTCTCTCTCTCTCTCTCTCTCTCTCTCTCTCTCTCTCTCTCTCTCTCTCTCTCTCTCTCTCTCTCTCTCTCTCTCTCTCTCTCTCTCTCTCTCTCTCTCTCTCTCTCTCTCTCTCTCTCTCTCTCTCTCTCTCTCTCTCTCTCTCTCTCTCTCTCTCTCTCTCTCTCTCTCTCTCTCTCTCTCTCTCTCTCTCTCTCTCTCTCTCTCTCTCTCTCTATGTCTCTCTCTCTCTCTATATATATATATATATATATATATATATATATATATATATATATATTACGTGCAAGCATTTTTCAGCATTTTTTTTTTCTGTTCTTGTCATATTTCTTCTTTTGTCTGTGTTATATTTTAGAAGGTATAATGGAATAAAGAGAAAGTAATTGTAAAATAAAAATCATGATAAAAAAGAAAAATGGTCTGTTATGCCCCGACGTCAAATATATCTTGGCTTGATATGAAAAGATCTTTACTAGCAATATTAGGCTCTTTTCAACATGTATGGAGTTCAGAAGTAATTTTCCTATATGTTGTCCTGATAGTGAGATGTATCTTTATTTTGGCTCCTTTAATGTGATGTTCTAGAGTTCACAAGTGTGTATTGGTAATTATGCTGCTGGAAAAAAAAATACACAGTCAAAGTAAAATGCTTCCAAAAGTGTATTAAATGCAAATAACCAGTTCCAGAAAAACTCTCTGCATATATTATATATTGTCAGTTTGGGTTATTATAAACAATTGCATTTTTATGTCTTTATAACTGAAAGTTTTTGTTTGATTTGGGGGAGATTTTAAATATGTTTGTGATTTTCAGGAGCGATCTTACCAGACCCGCATCGTTGATCTGGAGACACAGCTGAGTCAACTAAGAGCTGATCAGGCAAAAATTAAGCGAGAAAAGGAAGAGGTCAGGGAAAAGGGGAATTGATATTTTTACCATTGCTTCATTTTTAAATATTTAGACGTGTTATACTTATAAAAATTATTTATTTTCAAGTTTGCTCTTGGTATATTTGTATCAGAGTTTTCATTCTTTATAAGATGTCTACAGGCCTAAATTTAGCTTTTATCATGTAATCAGGTGATTTTTATAGTAGTATGGTATATACATCTATTCACTGATTTCTGATCTGCTCAAATTTTTTTTTTAAATTATAATCATTCTTTTATACAGACTACTTCATATGCAAATTATTATCTCATTGATTGCTTTTTCTCCCCCCCCACTTTTACTTTGAAAGCACGATTTACTCACAAGTAGTTTTTGTTTTAGATATGTATTCTAAATCTTTTGAAAATATTTCTTCAGTGACTGCAATCATTTTTTTTATTAACTTTACCTTGAACTTTGAACCAATTCTTTTGTCCAAAAGAAATACTCATAACTTTAATGACTGTTTCTGAACGTCTGATCATGCAAGCTGATTTATTTGTTGCCTTTCACTCAATTTTCCCTTTACCTTTTCATCGTACTTAGAATGAGCGCAAGTTTAACTCGCGTCTGTATGACCTGAAGGATCGACTGGAGCAGTGTCACTCCACCAACCGTTCAATGCAAAACTACGTGCAGTTCCTGAAGAACTCCTACTCTAATGTATTCGGGGAGAGCTCAACAATGCCAGTAACGTCCTCAGGATTTTCTGCCTCTCCCTCACCTGCCATGCCTTACCCATGAAGAAAGAAAGCAGTAAAGACATTTAGATCTTAGGACCCATGCCTGAGCAATGAAGAATGAAAGCAGTGAAGATTTTAGATCTAAGGACCCATACCTTACTCACGATGAAAGAAAGCAGTAAAGATTTTAGATCTAAGAATCCATGTCTTGCCGGTGAAGAGTTTAGATCGAAGGATCTAGAGAGAATTAGTTGATGGAATAGAGAAATATAATGATGTTTCAAAGTTAATAGTCAAAAGCTTCTTCGTTTTAAAGGAGAAACAGTAATACTCTTGGCCGGGTTTATAATAATGCTAATGTAGGTTGTGCATTATTTTAAAAATGATTTGTGGGTTTGAAATGATGACCTCTAAATAAGCCTTATTCCTGCTTTTATTAAGGTAAAAAGGACACATGTTATTTTTACACATGAGGATGATTCTACCTGACTTTATTGGTTGCATAAACTACAAATTATAGATGGCCAGAAAAAGTGGGGATAATCGCTCTCTTCTTGACGACAGAGTAGATTGAGATCTTTTCTAAATCTATAATCCATATCATCTATAAAATAAGAAGATGAAGTTTGAGTGAATTTGAAAAATTACTTAAGTATTTTCTTGGAATTACATGTATGTTGAGTCTACTCCCATGGTCAACAACAGCCTGAAAATTTTCTTCTCGGAAAAGCTCTGCAATCAGGAAAAATTCAGTTCATTGCTCTCCAGAGTTGCAGTGTCATGATTATGGCCATAATTCTCATTTTGACATGCATATTTTCGGGCTGTGAAACTTTCTTTCTGATTATACACCTGACGTGTATCTGTTTTATTGTTGTTGTTGTTGATCATTTTTTTCTTATTTTATTCACAGAAAAATCTTTTCTTACTTAAGTATAATATTTATTTACTCATTATATTTTTAATTTTTTTAGTCTTAGTTGCATCAATTGGGTGAGATTGCTTTAATCTGTGAGTTTCATTATATGTTGAGACCTTTCAAATTAAGATATTCTACTGCAACATGCCTTTTTACATTCTTTGAGAAAATGTGAAAAGCTCCATGTGTCTTTTACATAGTTAGTTATGTTCCCAATATGTTTTTTTTTATCACATTTTTTGCTATTACAATACATATATAAATCCGATTATTACTTTGTAGAATGCGACATGCTTCTTTATCTGTCTTTGATGAAGAGCAGTAGTATGTAATGATCTTATAACATAAGACAGTATTTTACATAATCCTTCAACATTTACTTTGGTATACTGCCTTTTTTTAACTTTCTAGTTATGTAAGTAATCTTTGCATGACACAGCAGTTAACGTTTAAATCTTTTGACCCTCTAGAAATTCAATCAATCTAAGACATTTTCAGCACAAAAAATTGAAATGTGTCTAAAGCTAGATGTTTTTCTTATTGTATGTCCATGGGAAAATGACAAAAGTGAATTTTTTTTTTTAATTCCATTTTCATGCTTTATTTGTTGTGGATAAGTATTTGATTGTTAAGACACACAGAATTTAAAAAGGATGGGCACAATTTTCCCATGGTCATAATTATATGTGACTGTTTTAGTCCACATAAAGTGTCAAACTCTCAGAATTGTTTATAAATATTTATGAAGTGCATTGGATACCAGTTCCCAGTTTAAAGAGTCAGTTGGCTTCATTTTCAGGTGAAAACTTGCAGATGCTTTGAACTTATCAAATTTCTGATTTTCTGGATAGACTTAATGTTTTGTTTTTGTTTCCTTTTCTGCAGAGAAGTTAGACTTTTTAAAAAAAAATGTTTTGAGATATTGCGGTAAATATAAAAAATATGTGCACATGCTAGTGTATGTTCAAATGCCATTTATCAGACAAATCCAATTTTTTAAACATTTTACTCAAAGGGAATGGCTGTGATTCACCTATTAATTAAAGCAAATTTCTTTTATTTGAGAATGTGTTACTCTACTGTTTATAAATTGCGAACAAGTAAAGGGACCAAAATGACTTACATTTACCATTCTGTGATAGAGATTATAACAAGGATTTGTTTGTGCCTTTTTATCATTTGTGTCTGGGATCAAGCTTGCACTGTATGATAGCTAGTTTGTTCGGATTTGAAATGTGGCTTTTTTTTACTTTTAAACACTCTATGATATTTATATATATATATATAAATCAGAAATCTGATTTTGTTTGTAGGTTTTCATGAGCATGCTTATGTCTCTATATATATCCATTGCAGTCAAAGCTTACCACATATACATTCTAACCTGGTTTTTATGTTTGAAATTTTTCTTTTGTTCTAAATACTATCTGTTGTGGTTGTGTCAATCAAAAAGTTTTTTGTCTGAGATGCTGAGTTATTTGTCGTCAATATCGTGCTGCTTAATATTTTTTTTTCTTGTTGTTTGAGAGAGTTGAGGAGATAGCATCAAGTCTTAAGTGTTCTACATTATTAAACTAGCTTTAGAATTCATACTATTTATGAATGAAATTTACTGATATGATTGATATTAAATTAAAATTAGATAAAAAAAAGGTTTTTGTTACTTTTTGCTTTCTTAAAACAGAAGTATTATACAATCAGGTTTTGTGAAGACAATGGTTTTGTCAGCCACACCAGGTCCTCAAAATACTAGCTAGCAAGAAACAGTTACAAGAAAAGACTTTTAGCTTCCCTATTATGTTGTTCTTAATTGAAAGATTGGCATTACATCCTTTGCAATATTGACATCTCTGCATTTCGCTAGCACAGTTCATATAGATTTGACCTCCAATATTTTGTTAATAGGCCTCCTAAATATTTTTTTAAAATGTATTTTAAATGATAGCAATATATTTAGGAGGAGCAGAAGGAAAAATGGGAACTTAAAACTTTTTCTTTATATAATTTAATTTAGCCCTCTTTCTCAAGTTTGAGGTAATACTGATATATTTTCATCTCAAGATAATTTTCTTCGAATGCAAATTTAGTGTTACAAACACAAAATACTATGTACTGTCTATCAGTAGATACATAGTAGGTTTTCAAGCAAAACACTGAGGACTTGTAGGCAAAACCATTTCTAGTTTAATCTGCTCATAACATTCAGAAAGAATATGCAGTGACGGGGGGGAAAAGATACAATATACAGTAACTAGTTATTACAGGCAGAATAAGAAATTAGTAAAATTTATTCTTTTAAGAATAAATTTCCACAAACAGTTTTTACAGAATCACCATATTTACAGAAGTATTAGAACCCATTTAATATTTATTTATGGTTACGTGTATGTATTGTGTTGGCAGATGAGAGGAATGAGCCAACTTTGAAAACAATTCTTTGGTTTTTGCTGCAAGTAATGCTGATACATGTGCACACACTGCATGCTTGTTATCAGCAAAATAGTTGCCCGACAATTATCTTAAAAGATTGGCATTGTGAAGTACCAAATTTCAAGCAATTGAAAAAAAATTATGTCAAAATGGAAAATTTTTGCCTTTCAAAATCCCACAATAAAAGTATGTACAGCTATACAGTAAAAAATGGAAACATCAAAAATACTCTCTTCAACCTTGTGATGCTCATGATGAAAAGACTTAATACAAAATGACTCTCTCTCTCTCTCTCTCTCTCTCTCTCTCTCTCTCTCTCTCTCTCTCTCTCTCTCTCTCTCTCTCTCTCTCTCTCTCTCTCTCTCTCTCTCTCTCTCTCTCTCTCTCTCTCTCTCTCTCTCTCTCTCTCTCTCTCTCTCCCCGCTGGATGTTTATCTCTCTACCTCTCATCACCATAGGCCCTCTACTTCTCGATATGGTCAAGTCAACACCGCTTGCTATATTGCATCATATCATGCTTCAGAAACACTTCACAATCTTTCGTCTAGGATTAGCAGAAAAAAACAAGAAGCATGCGTTACTGTCGTTCATTCTCTCATTGCTGATTGGCATTTCACAGAGAAAGAAAAAAAAAACGTATCATCGTTAGATAAAGTCGCGATGTCACTTCTTTTCAACATCGCTTACTTACTGGTTCTTAAAAAAAATTATAGTGTATTTTTGTTTATTTATTTTCATCAAGTTTATAAAAGTGCATTGAAATAGAAGTAACAAATTCGCATAATCTCGCTCTGCATGGTTGTCGAGTAATGGAGAGAAAATTCATCACTTGATGTGATGTTTGCGACACATCAGAGGTAGTAACATGACCCCATATTTTTCTCGTTGTTTAAACCGATGATGACGCCATTCTAGTTCTTCCTATTCACTCGAGTGTTATTTATGGATCATTCATTTTTTTAATGGAGGCATCAATCTGTTGTTAACCAATCAGATCGCCAATTATTTTTTCTCAAATCTTTCGAACCAATAGAACTTGTCAGGCGGTAACGTGTCGACAAAGTAATCCTCTGAAATCGCCATCCCCATCTTTCACGTACTGCAACGAGAGGGAAAAAATTAATCTCCTTAAATCTCTTGATAAATAATTATGTTCAATACAAACTTATAAATACATCAGAACGAAGCGCCCCCCCCCAAAAAAAAAAAAAAAAAAAAATAATAATAATAATAATAATAATAATAATAATAATAATAATAATAATAATAATAATAATAATAATAATAATAATAATAATAATAATAATAATAATAATAATAATAATAATAATAATAATTATAAGAATAATAATAATAATAATAATAATATAAAGTAAATACATGTACATTTTATATGAAAAAATTGAAAAATAATAGCGATAAAAAGAAAGTGTAAAATAATTCATTGATGGAATAATAAGCAGTATCGAACTTTTTCTTTGAGACGCTAATCGATTCTATGAAATTATAATTACATTTTCAACTGGAGAAAAAAAAAAAAACAACGAATATACCAATTAAAATGATAGGAGAGATTTTATGTTTTAGCCATAAAAAAGCAAAACATTTTACCCGACCAAAACACAAAGCGGTGTGATCCCTTTTTCCTCTGTGTCTTACCCAAATCATCTAAAATTAATCACTGAAGCAATCGTTGAAATTAACAAAATATTAAGCCTTCTATTAAAAAACATGATTGTCTGATTGATTTAAAAGTCCTACAAGTTCTGTTCATCTTTGACGGTGTTTCTTGGACAGGGCTCTCTTCAAAACAAATTACATTTCTAAATCCACAACGAAAAAAAAAATCATGAAAAATATATGCCGTTACCAACTTTACATTTTCGAAGTAAAGTATTTTTTCCGCTTTAAGATCTGATTTAACCGAGTCGTCATAATTGTTAGCTGTCCAGTCAAATTTAAAATCCAAATATTAGGAAATGCACATGTAATTTGTAAATCTTAATAAATATCAGGTTCTTTCGTGCTCTTTTTAGTTTGAACGACCCATATTTATCTTTTTACCTAAAAACTTTTAGTATTGCGATAACCGCATATGATTCCAAATTGTTGATCCGGACAAACACGGAATATTTAGAAGTAAAGAATAAATCATCATGACCTAAGAAATATTTGGACTACGTAGGCTGTGACTTACTTTTTTTAAACAAAAAGAATAAACATACCAGATTACAACTGTCTTGTCCACAACACGGTATGGCCATAAACTTTGTCTCAGATCAACATATTATGTGGTAGGCCTGTGTCTCAGTAAGAAACTGGACATCTTTATACTAGCGTCGATAACAATCATCTCTGGAGTTTTACACCACCCCCACTCACCTTAAAAAAATAAAAGGGAAAAGCAGTGATTGCCAATTGATTTCTTGCACTGACATGACGTTATTTCTGCGCTAAGGACCTCGGGGCCTTTGTTGTCCATAAGATCATTTCACTGATAGCGTGATAAAAGATGGCAATGATAATGGGCTTTGTCCTTAGGGAACAAAGAGAATTGTTTGCTGGACATGAACATCCCTACCTTAAATGTGTTTAAGTGACCGAAATGCGCGTTTTTTAGAGGAGAGAGAGAGAGAGATAGAGATAGAGAGAGAGAGAGAGAGAGAGAGAGAGAGAGAGAGAGAGAGAGAGAGAGAGAGAGAGAGAGAGAGAGAGAGAGAGAGAGAGAGAGAGAGATTTTTTTTTTTTTTTTGAGAGGGGGGGTTGGGGGGGGGGGGTACATCTATAGAAAAATAAATTAAATGATGGACAAGGAGAGAAAGCTAGAGAAGAGAGATAGATAGAATTTAGATTTAGATAGATAGAAAGAAATATAGATGGGTAGAATGACAGATGGACGACATATTGACAAACAAACTGGTATAACAACAAAGAAATAAAGAACTTAGGAGCTCTTGATACAATACAGGCAGGCAGTCGAGCACTTTATGAATATTTGCATAATGGAAAGAAAATGAGAGAAAAAGTGGGCAAAATTTGGAGCTTATATTGCAGGAAAAGTTGTTGGTGTAGTCGTTTCCTAAACTTCTCATTCATGTGGATATTAATTAATAGTTATGGTGCGGTAACGTAAGTAAAAGGAAATCATTAGATTTTTTAGATGTACGGTAGATAAGTTTTGTAAGTTTGGCAGTAATAACGTTTTCAAGATTAAAAGATCTTTTCCGGTTACGCTAGATATGGATAGGGGAAATCATTATTGTGAAATCTAGTTTAGTGCGCTTCGTCAAACTGGATCCAATTCGAAATCTGTTTGTATAGATCAGGCTGTTAAATCTAGATTAATTTAAACTCTAGATCTAGATTAGAAAATTACAATCATGGCTGAAAGTGATTCTAAATCTGGTATTAATCACTTGAATCGGCAAGAGATTCATGGCGGCATGCAAGTGCCAGATGATCCGTTTGGAGAAAGTGATGATGACAAACGTTTATGGTTCGGCAATTTGGATTCCAATATGACAGAGTGAGTTGTGGGGAAGGTTATATTGCTAAATATAGATGGCTCGAAAATGTAAGGCTCCGGAATAGTTTCAATCTTTTGAGATGCTTTTAATCTATATATCTAAGCATAGATCTTGATCTAGAAATCTATCAACATTTCGAATTGAAAAGATCAACAACACCATCGCTTCTTTAGACCACTATTCTTTAGTCATGGGTTCTTACGTCTCAAGGTGACAAATGATATAAGGAAATCTCAGATCCAAAATTATCAGTGTCTTCAGCTGCAAAGTTTCCACTCAATGGTGCATAGATCTAGATCTAGATCTAGATCTAGTATGGTATTTTTGCACTTATGGGCCCAACTTCCACAGTTTAAGCTTTAAAATTGCATGTTTATAATGAATTAAATACACCGAACATGGATATTTATGAAGGTTTCATTTGTGGCAAATAAATAGTTTTCAAGATATAAGCATTTTTGTGAACATTGCACTATGACCCTTTCTATATTAACCGGCATGTACTTTTGCCTGTTCCACTAGCCTCTAGGCCTACCCAATGTAGTCTCAACGCATGCACTCAATTCCAGAACGGGGGACACTAATTTCTGATTCTGAAAAGGACACATATCTAGATGAGGCTCTTTGAGGCTCTCTGATTTGTCATAATTGATTTTGTTTAATTAATATATTACGTTTACAATCACGATGACTTTCACTAATATAAAGCACATTCTAGCACCACTAAACAAGGAATAGTTCTCTATGGGAATAGGGCTGATATCTGCAAGTTTACACATAGTTAACTTGAACATTAGAATCAAATTTTTTTAAAGGATTAAGCCTATAAGTTTGTTTATAAATTCATTTATAACTGAAGTAGAGATAATCATCTAAATCAGTTAAAAAAAAGAACTATATGTTAGAAAAATGAAAACCTCTGATTTAAACAGACTAGTCCATGCTGCCTTTATTGACAGCCTGTGACACAATTAAATTTATATGATCATTGTGATTTTTGTCCTAGATTTAAATTTCATATATATATCTGTCTCAAGTAAGAATCCAATAGCTCCTCTCTATATAAAAATGTACTACTTGATCAAAAACCTTTCAACCAAGGAGTCTAGCATAAAATAAATTATTTGCATAAATAGTAAAATTTAATCTAATTTGGTAAGCGATAAGGCAACAGTTATTTGTTTGTCTTGCCTTCATCAAAAAGGGCAGATTTTTGTCCTGTATTAGACACAAAAATGAAAATAAGCTCTTCTTAGAGATTGTGTTTGTGAACGCCAGTTAGTTTCTTCTAGTACCAATACTATAATGCTAAAGGTCTGCAATGTTATATCTAAGTTCTGATTTAGAAGAAAAGAAAATTTCACCTAAATATGACATTGTTTGAAAGGACAATATAACAGAAAAGTAGCCATTTGTCACTCACAGCCTAAAATTGTGATATCTCTATGGTTTGTTTTTTTTATTGTTGCATCAGGTTTAGAATTCCCTGCAAAAGCCTGTATACCGCCTCTTTATAAATTTGTGGCAAACGTGTAAAATGGCTTAGCCTGTCTAAATTAACTGGTTTAGCAATATCCTAAAAGATCTAACATCACTTAACACAATCCCTACCATGAGCCGATTGTAGCGGCTCACGGTCGCCAAACTTACCTACATAAGCCGGTACAATCGGCTCGGACTTTCTAGTCCTAATCCAGTCCATGTTTTCGATCTATCCAATCCATTGTTTACGAAAACGAATTTTACTTCCCTTCCGGCCTATTTTTAGCTAAGTGGCGGTTGATTTTCATCAGGTTTTGACCAAAATAATTATTAGATCTATAGGATTGCCGTTATTTTTTATATAGGTGTTGTTAGTAAAAATGTTGTAAAATTTTTATTTCCTGGATTACACTCTTCAAATTTGACACATGACTTCATAATTGGATTTTACACAAGGTGGTGTGCTGTTTGATTGGATTGGATTAAAATTTCGAGATCAATGACACCAGTTAGTTGGATATTTCATTTTTATTTTTACTTTTCGGTTATATCATCTTTTTATACATCTACCTCCTTGCAAAAAATTTTAATTGCTATCTAACACTGATATTTCAAATCCGTATTCAATTCCCTGCATTTTGATATATAATACTTGTAGGTTCTAGAAATATAGGGGGTCATAAACTTCAATTAAAAAAATCAGGTCTAGGATTTACGTGGGTCACAAAATATGGCTTGGGCACACTGTAAAAAAAACCCTGGTAGGGATTGTGTTAAATGAGTGCAATTTTTTTTTAGGTATGCTATTCTCAAACTGGTGCAAAAATTTGGCTCCATTCGCAAGATGGATTTCATCTATCACAAGGCTGGTCCTGATAAAGGCAAATCCAAAGGCTATTGTTTTGTAAGCTTCCACGACTGGAAGGTAGGTAATAATTATTTTCTTGAATGTTACTCACGGCAAAGGCCATAGAGAAGCTTCTCAAATCATATCAGCATTTCCCAAAGTAAACTCACATTGCCCATTTATTTGGAGAATTCACCAATATAGAATGAAGGATAAGGTTGACATTCTAACTCTGTGTCATGAATCAGAACACCAGAATGTGTTTTACATTCCCATTTCTGGCACTTGAAGAGATGAATAGAAGTTCATGAGTGATGAAAGTCTAAGTAAGTGTAAACTTCAGAATATAGACAGATCGAATTGCAGTATTTACTTCTAAAGGTAAAGTTTTTAAATGATTTATATTACATTTATACTAAGTAATATTATCAGTAAATCAAATCATTGTTCTTAACATTTCCTTCTTGAAAAAATGCCCTAAAAAGAACTTATTTTATCGATATTCTCATAATAATAGTAATAGAAATTGTTAGTAACACTGATGCTTTATAACTAATCTATTTAGAACAAATATTGACTTGTACAAATTGCAAGGCTTTGCACCTCAATATATGAAGATAAAGGCATAAACGATGTTGCTTCAATAATATGTTTTTTTTATGCATTGAATATTTATGAAGGTATAACATATATTCAATAATAACAAAATTTGGCTTTTTGTCTGAAATAATTTTGAGATAAAAATCATTTCAGGACACTCTAAAAAAAAAAAGACAAAATAATGATCTCTTGAAGATAAAGCAAAACTCTAGGGACAGATAGTTGATATGTGCAGGAAAAGACATTTGTGTTCTTAACCTTAACCTTTGTTAGAAGAAAGTTCTGTTTCCACAGGTTTTCTCAAAGTCATATGGTCATTAGCTGTAGTCTCCCAATTTGCATATTGCAAATATGAATAGATATGAATGTATTTTTTAATTTAGGTTGTGAGTGTTTTCCTTTCCTAAGTGTGATTTCCATTAAAAAAGCATGAAGTTGCCAATGAGCTGCTAATTTTGCAATTGCGTTTATCTCTTAACAGACGGCTGAGAAAGCGAGAAAAACCTTGGATGGAAAATTTCTTCTAGGTCGACCTATATATGTGAAGTGGGCGCGGAGTTCTAAAGAGGTACTATCATAACTATGATTTTAGTAATCCATTTTTGTGATAAAAATTGTTTTCCTTTCAAATAGATTTTTTTTTATCATAAAACCATCTTTGACAAAGATGTGTTTTTCTATAACTTTGATGCTTTTATGCATCTCATAATCACTGCTGTTTCCATTGTCTCTTTGGTACTTGCATCCCTGCCTAATTGACATAAGGCCTCTTGTAATTCATTTAGTGTTACGCATTTTGTCACCAAGCAAATTTAAAAAGAAAGAAATAACAGCTAATTTTCATTCAAATGATAATTTGAAGATCTATTGTAAAGAAGTTATCTGTCTAGGTTTGAAATACTCGGAGGAGAAAAATGTAACTCTGTTTCAGGCCCATTGAGATATTACTTTATCTGTTGATTGTAATTCTTTTTCAAGTGTGGTAATTGGAATATCTATGTCATTTTGTTTAGAGGGATGAGTTTCTCATGGTCAATGTAAAAAGTAGCAGTGGACCTATAGATTCTGCAGCAGCTACATCCTCCTTGGCTCTAGCATCATCATCATCGTCGTCGTCATCATTGAAAGGTGCCAAATCACAAGTGTCATCAGCTAAAGGAACAGAACCATTACTTGGCCTCAGTGGAGGGCAGCTAGAAACAGCAAGGTAAATATTAAACATTAGATCACTCACTGTTAGACCTGTTGTGTTATGGCTTCAGTCAAGGAGAGTCGGAAACAGTTAGGTGGATACTTAACATTAAATCATTTACTGGTAGGCCTGTAGTGTTTTATTTTTTTCTCTTATGTCATTACCTGAGTTTGAAAGTGCCTTTACCATTAAACAACTTCCAAATAACTGTAAGTATCTTATTTTTAAACTCATTCAGTCACTTTAAGATGACATGACCAGAACTTTTTCTTAAAATATTGTGTACATATACATGTATTTAATTAGATGATGATAATTTAATGTATACCGTCAAAGAGTTTCAAAAGTTGTGATCTAGCTTTTCTATTTCTTACACCCTCATACTAGTCATAGTAAGCAAAAAAAATGGAGGTCTCCAATAACAAATATTACTTGTTGTTTCACTTAATTTGAAAAATGTGCCCCTATTAATATTCCCATCTTCCCCATTTAAAAAACTAAATGTCAATTGAAACTGTTTTCCAGAAATATGTTTTAAACACTGTAAATATTTTACAAAATAAAGAGTATTTCATTTATACTAGTTTAAAAATGGAAAGGAAATAGAATTATAATAGTTTGCTAATTGTTTGTAGCAAAAGACACATGTATTATTTTTGCCTTGACTAGAATGAATATTGCTTTATTTTCCCCTCAGCACCTCAGCAAAGATCCAAGCCATTGAGGCAAAATTGCGCTTTATGGAACAAACGCAAAAAGACTTTGGTGTGGATGCCACCATCAAGGCACCTCCAGGTTATGTCCCTTTGACCACATCTCAAAAGAGACGAGGTCCAGGACACCACTCATCTTCCAGACCAACTCCATACAGGCGGTCACAGCCTAGCTTCTCAAGGCCCAAACAGAGACGGAGATGATACTTTTCTTATTAGGTTGTACACATTGAGGAAGAATGGGAAAGGTGTAGTGAGGATGGGTTTTGTGCATGTGGTAGAGTGGTTTTTTTTTTGTACATAGCTCTTATCAAAGTGTCCAATTTGTAGTGCAATCATATTTTGTGATATTAATTGAATAATTGGAGTCAAAGGGGAGATAAGCATGAACAAGGGCACATAATTTGTCCTGAATGTAAAACTTGTAAAAATATTGGATCTCTTATTCCAATTTTTCATGCTTATTGTGTAAGTTGACCAAAAAGTCAAGATTTTTAAGGTATGGAAGAGAAAAATTAGAAATTTTAACTGCTGTCTCCTGCAATGATATCATGCTTGTCTTGTGATAAAGCTTAACTTTCTATAGAGATGATTTCACTCAATAAAATGGTGCTATATGAAAAATAACAAACTTAAAGTTTGTTTCATGACACTTAGATTTGATTGCCTCTCTGTAAAAAAAAAAACTGTCAAATAAGAATGAATCAAAATGATACATTTTAGAATTTTCATTACAAGTATGTTGATTTACAGCATCCTCACGTGACTTTTTGAATGTTTGTAACCTCATTCATCTTTGAACAACAAAGCTGAATTTAAATGTAATTTCATTCTAAATTATGAATTTTATTTCATTTCAAATGTTCTTTTTGTTTTTAAATTTTATGCTGAAGTCTTTGTGGTGACAGTTCATTATCAAAGATGTGTGTCAGGCCATTACAAAATGTCAGTGATTCTCTGAATTATGCCTTTTATTTGCTTTGGTTCAAATTAAAAAAAAAAAAGGTTGGTCTTGGTGGTGTAAGAAGTATATTTGCTCATTTGATCTTTTTACACTTGCTCTTGATTCAGTCAAAAACTTTAGAATTTTAGAGAATGGTTTTTTCTGCGTTTTGAATAACAGCAAGTGAAAAAATTTCCTTAAGTGGAAAGTCGACCTAGGAGAAAAGCTCCACATTGCTATTCTTTAAAGAGAAAGAAGAATAGTTCACTTATAAATCATGACCTCAGTTATGGCCATAAGTAATTGGTTCTTGTTCTTGCACAAAGTGGGGAACTCACTTGTGTACTTGACGAGCCATTTTCTTTCATTATATATATATATATATTCATTTTGTAACAGTGGGTTACCTCCACTACTTAATTTCTAAGTGTGAACTTTCTTTGGAACCGCATTGGATAGTTTGTTCTAGTACAATCACTTATATACTGTAAATAAAGTTTGGATAGTCAAAAATTTGAGTTTATCGATTTGAAGTCAATAGAAGGAATTACAAATTATAGCTGTGAACAAGATGGTTTTTTTTTTTAACTGGATTGGTCTTGTCATACTAAGAGGAGTGGAGGTTTTACTGTATTAAAGATAACGCTTCCTCTTCATCTTCGATTCAAAGGTCATGAGAGAATCTCTCAAATTCTTGCCCTATCTTGATTCTGACTTAATTTTTTTTTACGTTAATATAATTATTTCTGTATATGGCTCATGTTGAATGCCACCATTTTACTGCATTAGTGATCAAAAGGAAGCATTGCTGATCAATCAATTAGATCCAAAAGCTTCTGTCATCAATTACATTCCTAATTTAGTTAAGTGAAGCCATCATCTTGTGTAAAAATGTAAATATTTTACCCAGCAAGTCAATTTTATTTGTATAAGAATTTTGAGTGAAATGAATTTGCTTTACATAAGACAAAATGAACAGGGCAGTGTAAGTTTTCTATGTTAATCATTTACTTTGTTTATCAATGATCTAATTATGATGGCTATTCTGCTTTGTTAGAATCATGAAAAAACACGCAAAAATCTTATAAATATAAAATATGCTCAATAAAATAAAAAAAAAGATGTGCATAATGCCATATTATTTATTTTTTAAGAATTATTTTTCCCAGAGGCAGCATGAAGAGCTTGTTCATTTCTTTCTGAAAAATACAATACACTGTCATTTTTTTTGTGTGTTTTTTTTTTGTTCATTGAACCAATTATTTGATGAACGGCATTTTTCTTCAGTGAATTGCATGCATCTGTTTTCTGTATGTAAAGCTGTAGTGTTTTGAAAGTATATCTTGGGACATGATTTTAATAATAAATAGGAATATGCAATAAGGAATAGCTTTCAGACTTTAAGACAAAAGCTGAGAGAGGTAGTGCATAGGAAAAAGTAGGGTGTCTTTGCAAGTGAAGGAATATTATTATGTGGTGTATACACCCAAGAACAAAGACAAGAAACAAATGCTTACATGCATATAAAGAGTACTCAATTTTTGATGCAGAGATTGACTTTATCACAACTACCACAGTGGGATTAAAGTGCAATATAATACATTTTTTCATTTATTTTTTTTCCCTTTTACAAAATAGGACTGCACTTTGCGAAAAAAATTATTACGTGTGTAGTAATAGAGTAACCTAACTAATTTTAATGTTTTCAATTTTCCTATAATCTTTGGTTTCAAGCACATTTATCCGTCTCTTATTTTTAGGAATTAATGAACAGAGGAAGTTATTGTTAGGATTGAACTCACACACACATGGTAATAATAATAATAAGAAGAAGAATCTAGGGGATTTCTAGAGCGCACTCCCTTAAACGACTCAGCTCAGGTAGCTTTTGCACTCGTCCACAAAGAACATGACATTGAAAAGAAATTGTGTGATTACACAATATACAATTACATAAAAGGATACTTGCAAGCAAGAACATGTTTTTACATTTCACTAAGCAAGGTGGTGGAACAAATGCTTCTTAATCTTAGTAGCTTTTTGAAATGCTCTTATACAGTACTCATCTAGAAAGGTTAACACACTGCCATTCCCGTCTGTCTAGTTTGGAAATAATTCAACATAAAGGGCCTTATTATTTATAAGTGCTTTATATGAGTGCATTCAATTACAGATAGCTAAGACTAATGCGAAACCTTCAAAACTCTTTAAATTTAGATCTAAACTCCCATCTTCCTCAGTTTGTTTTTTTTTTTACAGAAGAGATATTGCACCATTATAAAGAATTTAAAAAATTTACTTTCAACCACGTTTTAACCACATATTCCAAGGTGCTTTTATTATTTTTTTTTTCCTCACGTCCCTCAGCAATGGCTTTAGTGGAAGTGTACATGTATCTGCGCAAGGAATACAATTACAATTGTGAAATGCAACAGCTATGAGATAAATAAATAGAAGAATTTAAGCGTTATTGCCAAATTTTTTAGACTTTGAGTTGACTTTGTTAAAGACTGAGACATCCATGGGAATTCAGACTCATACCTCTCAGAGTGAAAATTATTTTGTGTCCTAGCTTATAGAAAATGGTTATTTCATGAGAAGTTTTGCTGCAGACTACTACAGTGTACATGGGATGAATGCTATTGTCCTCAAGTGCTTTTAGTTTACTTCTGAAACAATATGAAAGTAAGAAGTAAGAGCAGTATGAAGAGTTGAAATTTCAAACTTTATTTAGGAAAATTGCATTTACCCAAGAAAGTCTCCACAAATTTGTAAACCTCAAAATGAACTGGCTCAGTAGAGTGCTTAGCTTACAACAAGGATGTTCTTGGTGATGAAGTTTGATCAACCAGCCTGTCTGTAGCTTGACAAAAAGATATCGCTAAAAAATATAAATTTTATGTAATAAATAAAGAACTATCAAACAATCTAAAGTAACTAGATCACCAATACAAAGGAGGACTGACCCAAAGATACATTGTTAACAATGAGTCCGATTTAAAAATGGATTTGTGTAATGTAAGTGTGCATGAGGTGAAGCCATTCTTTTTCCACTGTTTTTTTTTTTTTTGGGCATTACAATATAAGCACAAAAATTGCATCTGATAAATAGATTAATCGATCTAAAGTCAGAAATTCCAATCAGAACAATCATTTGTTATCAAAAGATATAAAATTTGTGTTTGTAATTTTTCACTTCACCTGTCAAATAAAATGCTGAAGCAAAAGAAGAAAAGTTTTTTTTTTTTCATCCTGTATTAGTTACTACTTCTAAGACTCTATTATGTGACCACTTGCACCTACTTTTGGCTGCGTAACTTTACTAATAAAGACAATCTTGATTATCAGACAAAAGATCCTGAACGAAAAAGAGAGAGAGAGAGAGAGAGAGAGAGAGAGAGAGAGAGAGAGAGAGAGAGAGAGAGAGAGAGAGAGAGAGAGAGAGAGAGAGAGAGAGAGAGAGAGAGAGAGATTATTTTAGCAAATGTTCTACACATCTATTAATTCTGACCTAAGTCCTGAACAAATTAGCAAATATAATTTATGGGAATTTTGATAAGGGATGTCGGGTCCAAAAACTTGATAACGCTAATCAGAATATCTGCTGCAAGATCGTATTCGCTTTTTCTCGTTGGGCAGTTTCACATTCGAAAAAGGTGAGCAGAGTTCAACTGGACACGATTTCTATAAGAACTACATGTAGTAAAGTTCAAAGATTGAGGTCGAAAAAGTAATTCCGTGTCTGCATGGGTAAAATTGCCAGTGACAATAATACATATGAAGATATTTTGTACCGTACAGTTAATGAAATGTTTTACTAATTTTTCTTTTAAACGTGATGGCTGTTTCAGTGTTTGCAAATGGGGTTTCTATCTCGTATGCTCCTTTCATATTTATCTTTCTATTGCCTGTATTGGTTGTCATTGCTTTTCCAACATTAGCGTTAATTTTAGAAAATATTGTAGACCGTGGAATTAGAGCCGCCACCCTGATATCCGCAGAAATCTTCATCCCGTGTTCGTATCCCTCACTGTCGTCAGAGTTCAAGGGGTTCTTTTCACTTCAGCCCTGACCCATGGTGACTTTCACAGGTTAATGAGGACTCGGGCGACTTAGGTTTGATTTGCATCAAAACTCTTAGATTACCGTGATGTTGATGGACTACATAGGGTGCTTCACAAACTTGGCAACAAAAGTTCACTTAATGTTTCAGATTGTTGGTTCAGCATATTTTATAACTCTTATCTCTTTATTCCGGCGGTCAAGTGAGCATAGAAACCAGTCAATCAAATTTTGCGCCCATACAACTTTTTTTTTTGAAAGCTTGTGCTAAAAACTGAATCGAATTCTTCTATCAGGAAACGGAAATCAAAGCTGTCCTCTGCATATTATACCTTGATTACTAACCGCAAAACATGCTCAAGTCAAACCATGTCAGATGTACTTCTTTCTTCTCTGAAACCACTTTGACTTGGGTTTAAATGAGCGTCTACGTTGTGTCTCATTCGTTTTAGCATTTTTTCCTCAATGAATTGAGTAAAGTTATGAGACGGAGATTTGGTAGAAGGCAAATGGGTTTCTGACTTCTGGAGAGATATGACGATTCTATTTTTTTTTTTTTTTTGATGTCTTCATTTTTTACTAAATGTATATTATTACTATTAAGAATGGATATCAATACGGTCTATATGATCGCATGAACCACACATATCAATACGGTCTGTATGATCGCATACATGTACCACACATAATTTAGGGGCTCTCCGGAGCTGCCATCTTCTCCACTAGTCCTGTCACTATTCAGCCGCTTCAATGCCTCTCGTACCTCAACGCAGGTAACGGGCTCGTCGACGTTTGGTCCTTCTAGTGGCCTTATAATTTTTTTATATATGAATCATCAAAAAGTTCTTTTCTAAATTAACCGTCGAATATTATTTGTAAAAAGTCGATTAAATAAAGTGTTCAAAAAAAAAAAAAAAAAAAATCGCAAATCGAAAACGAAAGTACAAAATTTAAAGCGTTAGTTTGATGGCTGAAATGAACGCTTTAATTTTGTACAATTGGTGATAATCTAAAAGTCTATAAAAGACAAACTACAAGACCAACAAATACACCCACACTGATTAAGATCTATACCTAGATCCACCGTATTGTAGGTAAGCTTAAATAAATCAGACCTAAATTTATTAAGATCCAGTTAAGACTTAGGGTCTAGATCTAGATTTAGATTAGATCTAGATCTAGATCTAGATCTAGTAGTGAGTCATTGCTATTATTCTAGATAGTCTATTGATTGAAAAAGCTGCTCTGAAAACTAGAATCATATCTAGATCTAGATCTATGATGATTAAGAGCTAGAGCCCTACTAGAATCTAATCTCCTCTACTCTGGATGTGGATGATGATTAAGATCTAGAATCTAATCTCCTCTACTCTGGATCTGGATGGTGATTTAAAAGATCTAGAATCTAATCTCCTCTACTCTGGATGTGGATGATGATTAAGATCTAGAATCTAATCTCCTCTACTCTGGATGTGGATGATGATTAAGATCTAGAATCTAATCTCCTCTACTCTGGATGTGGATGATGATTAAGATCTAGAATCTAATCTCCTCTACTCTGGATGTGGATGATGATTAAGATCTAGACCTCCCCCAACCGGGACAGGCCCCGCGCGTACTTCTACGCTTTCTAGCTAGTGTTCAGTAAATGGAAAATTCCACTCTCCCAAATAAGGTAAGTCTATTTTTAGTGAGCTTATCATGTTTTGAAACGTCTGCCAATCAAAATCACAGCTTTATTTTTGGTCAAGGCGTCACATATGACGTCAAAACAAACGCGGAAACTCAGAGTAAGTAGGGCGCTACAAGAGGCCTAGCACTACACATTGTTTTCAGACGGGCGCTTTGTTTGCTCTTTTTGCTGATCATAAAGTTTTCATTTCTACTCTGGTTGTGGATGATGATTAAGATATAGAATCTAAGTGATCCTCAAGCATTTGAGGGATTTAATGGGGGCCGATTCGTTGTCCCTTTTAAAATGAATTATCGGAGATTCTGTTGAAGATGATGACGATTTTGCAGCGCTGTTGGCCCTCATGTTGAGCCTGTTTAGCGCAAAACATTCACACCTAGATCAGACTCAGAAAGTGATAAAGACGGCGATATAAAAGTATCTTCAGATCCTCAGAGAAAGGCTGGAGCTACACAGCCAATCTTTATGAGGTTCAACTATGAAAGTGGTTTGCAAACTGAGAGCGCTGACGATGTCACCCCACTTGTCTACCTACACCTGAAGATCGATACCGATCAAATCACTATTGAAACCAATAGATTTGTACATTTCTATTTTTTCCATTGATTTTAATCCACATAATAATAATAAAAATAATAATAATAATAATAATAATAATAATAATAATAATAATAATAATAATAATAATAATAATAATGATAATAATAATAGTGATTAATAATAAATTAAAATTCGTAAAAATTTAAAGGGACATAAAAATACAAAACAAACATCTTTATTACATCAAGAAAATTATTAGGTTTCAGAAAATGTACAGCTATAGTAGGTTTAACCGGTTAATTAAACATCTAGAGGCGATTGTTTGTATACAACTCGATCTCGTGTTCATTCAGCCGGCAGGCTGACAAAAATATAAACATAGGCCTTGGGAAACCTGACCTGGGCCAGTGTCACTTCCGGTTGACCCACTCATACCTTCTAGGGTTAAGATCTAGAATCTAATCTCCTCTACTCTGGATGTGGAACTCACTTCCACTTCATCTTCTCGAATTGATCAAGTTTCTAGAGAAACAATCTAGAGATGAAAGGAGATTATTAATTTACTGTTGAAAGGTGTGATTATCTGTACAACAATTGTACCTATAACTCACACTAGCTACCCATATAACATTGTGCATACAGCTGCAGTACAATTGTACAAATAACCAATACTGCTTATAAATTTGGGTATTATTGCAGATATTGACCTAACTCACCCTAAGCTTTAAAATTGTATCTTTCGAAATGAATTTGATATGCTGAACATGAATATGAAGGTTTTATTTGTCGCAAATAAATACTTTTCAAGATATTATATATATAAGCATTTTTGTGTTGCTCTAAAATCCCATTAAACTACAAGTTTTAATTTCATTGGGAAACATTCTATTGTGAAGCCTGACGTGAGTTGGACTGATATATCTGCAATTTTACCTAAATTTATGCTTACACAGTAATTAATACAGAAGTCTTCAGTTTTATTTTTGTGCAGGATTTGATACTTTTTTGTCTCATATCCAAGTCTTGTTTACCTTTGAACACTTGCAGTAGATGAAACTATTTGGTAATTTTGATTTTTTCCTACATCCAATATAGGCTAATAATAAATTTTAAAATGTTTTGTTATAATTTTGATTGAAAGTGTACTGTCACAGATCTACAAAATTGCACTCTATACTAAAATGGCAGACTAAGGTGAACAAGCCTGGGGTATCAAACAAAAACAACTCCAAGATTAACATTTTTCCTCCATTCAGTTACACACAATCTTATAAATTTTATAAAAAAAATAAAAATAAAAACATAAGTCCAATTAATTAGTTATAGTTATTCAAACAATTGAACAAATAACCAGGTACAATGTTAAAGTTTTTTTTATAAATGAAGATCAGATTCTCAACAGTCATCTACTGTAAATCTAAATATTTTCTTGTATTATAGTTTTTTGGGTCTTTAAAATTCATGTAGCCTTAGCATAATATGACTAAATGTGCTATTGGTTCTTTAATTATATTGACTACTTTGGATGTTTAAAGTGTTCATGATATAATGTCACAATTCTCATTATGTATCACAAGTTATATGAAAATGAGTTTGTTTGTTTTGTACTTTTGTTTTGTAATAAATTCTCAACTGAAATACGTTGGTAATTCATAAATATCCTTGTCTTGGTTTCTAGGACCTAGCTAAAGACGAGATCTTTTTCTACAGGACCAACAATCAATATCTCAACTGATAGAGCATGCATTAGATTCACAATTGTTTTTAAGAGAAGTTTGATTTGGATCCTTGGGTGGATCATCTTGTGGTGATAGTGGAGATCCCTTCTAATCAGTGCTAATGCTAGTTTGAGCCAAGCCACTGCCACTTCATCTTCTTCAGAAAAATTAGGAAATTTTGCAGAACCTTTAATGTTAAATCATTTATGCAATCATTTCTTTTCAACAATTAGATCTAGTTCAAAATAAATTTTGAAATATAATGCAATCATTTTTTAGGGTAAATTGGGCATCTCTTCTGTATAAGAATTTGTCCTGGCATTATCCAGAGTGTATTTCTATTTCGTCATACAAAACCTAAGATAGTATTATTATTAATACTGTAATGATTGTAATTTTAAAAAACTTTTAATTTTATTAATTTGAGGTGGTGAATGTGAACTTGAACGCTTGCAGAGATGTTAAACCCCATGAAAAGAGGTGGAGGTCGTATTATTCAACAACCCAAGGAAAGAAAAAGAGAAATGTTTAACTCTGGAGTAGATGAGATAAACAAAAGGTGAGATTACGTTACGATTTTTCTTCATAGATTGTCTTCTTGAACTCTATAGTAGTACCTTATTTATAATCATATTTGTTTTTTCTGTATTTTGAATTTTTGTGATAAGATAATGATAACGAGTTTAACTTATAGAGAGAGAAGGGGGAGAAAGAAGTAGATGGATACACAAACAAATCAAGTGGTTTTAAGACAGGTATATAGATGAAAATGTAGATATTAAAGATAAATTTGGGGTGAATTTATAAAGTGGAATGGGAATTAAGATGGACAATGGGGATATAAAGCAGCTTTCAAGGTAAAGTGGGGGTAGCAGAATTGAAGAGGTGGTGATTTTCTTCTGAATTGTAGGGAGGTAAAGTAGTTTTATTCTGAATTATGGAGAAGAAAAGAAATTTGGAAAAGATTGAAGGCATGAAGTAAAAGATGAGTGAACAATTTTGCGGAGGGACATGATTGTAAGTTGAGGTAAAAATCGAGAATTTAAGAGTACAACGGAGCGGAGAGTTTGATCCTGACAGTCTCATATCTTGCTTATCAATTCTTATGGGTATGGGTCATCTTTGCATTTGTCTTTTCTCCAATTGGTTAAATTTTTTCCCCTCCCTCTTCTAGTTCTTTTTTCTTCTTCTCCTCCTCCTCCTTCTTCTTCTTCTTCTTCAATACTGTGATGTAGAACATAAAATAGAGAACAAGGGAGCATGACAATGGGATAAATAAAGGACTCGATGAATTTCCAGTTTCTCTTGAGACTAAGAAGCCTGTCTTTTTGAAGCTTCATAAAAGACACACACAATTCACCTTGTATGGTCCAACAGATATTTTGGACGAAATAATCTAAAAATGACAACGTAATGTCAAAACAAGGAGCTGTCTGAAAACAAGGTCGCCTTTGTCATGATTCATTTAGTCCTGTACAAAGATGAAAAAAAAAAAAAATGATAATGACAACTTAAATACTAAAACACTTTCATTTATATTAAGGCCAGCATGCGATACAATTCACACAATTACAGTTGGGAATAATTATAAAAAAAAAAATGAACCTTCCTCAGTGATTACTCTCTGTCAATATCCTGGCGAGGGTGGGAGACAGTCTGACTAGTACTCAGTAGGTGGTTCATGTTGTAAAAAGTCGCTGATGTAAACACAATAGCGGCCATTTTGAGTTTGAGTTACTTGTCTTTAGCAGAAACGTTAAAGAGGGTGAAATTTTTTGTTATGATGAAATCATGAGAACGGTCAAGGTCCACACGCTATGACGGCGCGCGCCAGTCGTCATGTATGCCTTGGGTCTGGTGTGGCTCCTCCCATAATACACTCGTTGTCTGTGGGAGAATAGATGCTGGGAGGGAAGTTTTGTCGGACGGG
>JAWDGP010002483.1:1300000-1305000 GCA_033675545.1 Elysia crispata | reverse complement strand
AAACAAAAACCAAAAACAAAAAACAAAACAACAACAATAAGAAAAAAAAACAAAAAAAAAACAACATCCCAGATAATCAAGAGCTCTTTTCAGAGTGAAAGATATAAAAATACATGTACAACAAATTCATTAGACTGAAGGGAGTAAAAAAAAAAAAGAAAGAAAAGAAATAGGTCGGTGTAGAGTACCATCATGTTTTATGACAATTTTGTAATTTCATTTACAGATCTTAATTTCAATCAGATCTTCTAAACATGAGAATAATTTTCAGCAAATTTAGTAAAATATAACATTAAAATCCATTGTATTTTTTTTTGCAAATAATCATCTTTTTCTAGAATTTAATTCATTTTGTACAAATGTAAGGGGTTTTTGAAAGAGAGTAAGTGTCTGCATTTATTACGTTTTAAAAAAATCTCATTCAAACTTTACTTGAGTTTGTGGACAACCTTTATTAGAAAACAAACAAAGACGTCATCCAAAATATGTTTTCATGTATTCAGTATTCACTGCGGTTCTTCAGTCATTTAAAGGATGGAACTAATTTGATCTGTGGTGAATGCTACCCTTTGTATAAATAAAAATAATAATAATAATAATAATGATAATAATAATAATAATAATAATAATAATAATAATAATAATAATAATAATAATAATAATAATAATAATAATAATAATAATAATAATAATAATAATAATAATAATAATAATAATAATAATAATAATAATAATAATAATAATAATAATAATAATAATAATAATAATAATAATAATAATAATAATAATAATAATAATAATAATGATGATGATGATGATGATGATGATGATGATGATGATGATGATGATGATGATGATGATAATAATAATAATAATAATAATAATAATAATAATAATAATAATAATAATAATAATAATAATAATAATAATAATAATATTAATAATAATAATAATAATAATAATAATAATAATAATAATAATAATAATAATAATAATAATAATAATAATAATAATAATAATAATAATAATAATAATAATAATAATAATAATAATAATAATAATAATAATAATAATAATAATAATAATAATAATAATAATAATGATGATGATGATGATGATGATGATGATGATGATGATGATGATGATGATGATGATGATAATAATAATAATAATAATAATAATAATAATAATAATAATAATAATGATAATAATAATAATAATAATAATAATAATAATAACAATAATGATGATGATGATAATAATAATAATAATAATAATAATAATAATAATAATAATAATAATAATAATAATAATAATAATAATAATAATAATAATAATAATAATAATAATAATAATAATAATAATAATAATAATGACAATAATGATAATAATAATGATAATAATAATAATAATAATAATAATAATAATAATAATAATAATAATAATAATAATAATAATAATAATAATAATAATAATAATGTTAATGATAGAACTGATGTTAAATTAAAAAAACAAAACAAAATATATCACTATGGATTATAAAATGCGCCATGCTAATAAGCATACTATTTTCTGCATTCTCACAAAGTTGCAAACTCTTTTAGTCTAATATACCAAAATAACTGAATGGTGGCCAATTTAAAAGTGTTAATAATTCATAGGCAACTTAACAATAAATTAAGACAACTTAACACTAAGGGAGCGTAGTGGCGTATTGTTATAAGCTATGTTCTCTTTGAGTAGCAAGGCGATGGGTGCCGAAGCATCTATAAATCGATGGTTCTAATCCCACGAATTCAAGCATTTGCGGTCATTTTCACTTAAAGCCTTATCCTAACCACTGCTGAGCACTACCTAAAATTCTAGCTCTTATAATTCTTACTTATCACAGAGAGCACCCGCTCATAATGTTTTTCCGTCCATATTTTGTACCCGGTATCTATATCCTCACTCTGCATTTGGCTTCTGCATTAAACTAATATTAATAAGATATAGAAGCTTCCATTTTCAAACTTCATTGAAAAGTCTTCATTTATCGTATTATAACATATATGTCCCGACGGGTATTTGAACAATCCGACCTCTCGTGAACACATTTACATAAGAACCTTGCCTAACATGAACAGGTATCGAAAGTTTGATCAATGAACACATGATGTCGCGTCGCCGCCATGTTCTCTGTGCCCTTCGGCGTGACGATTAAGATAACTCGAGACCACGTGACAATGTCGCACAGACTAAAAGGAATTAAATCATGAGTGAACATCGAGTGATGGATCACTCTTTGATTCCTCTGCTAGCGCTTACCAGTATGTTGTTTATTGTATGAATGAGTTAAAATTCCTGACATAATTTCTTTTTGGTTCACCCCAACGATTTTAGACTGTTAATCTCTATCAAAATCACCATGCATGAATAATTCATAACCAGCTAAACATGATATTATGGTTAACTGCAGTTTTTCAGCGCTCAATCGGTTCCGGTAAATTACAGTATGAAGTCGATTTACGAAAGAAATTAACTACAACGAGAAAAACAATGGTAAGCAGTGATGATCTTTTCCAATCTCAAACATTAACATTTTTATATTCTTTGGGCCAACAGTAAGACGTTTAGCTATTTTAAATTACATTGAAAGATAAAGAAACTGAAATTGAAGAAATATTTTATTGATAAGCAAATGTTTGCAAAAATTGTTCCATTCGACCTAATAATTAATTTGCTGCCTGAATTAAAAAAAAAATTAACACTTTCTAAAGTACACACACACAAAAGAAAAAACAAAAAACAACCTCATCCTAAATCAATCTTAATGAAGCTTTTAATTAGTTAAATTTAATTACCGTTTTTCTTTGGATCAACAAGATGCAAAATTGTTAACATTTTTAAAAAACCCAAGAGAGCGTTTATCTGCCTTTAGAATTTGATGTTTCATTTTCTTCTGAAACTGTATAGATCAGTAAAATAAATGTCATATGACATGGAAACAAAGATAATTTTGTATTTGAATTTTTCATTACAAGTATTACGTAACTGCCAAAAAATGAAAAAAAAAAAACAGCAAGAGACTAGGTTGATTTATGATCTTTGTTTGACAAAGAAAAGGGCTTAAGGAACACAAAGATAGACAGGTAGACCCAGCATGATAGGTAAATAATAGGAAAGAGAGATAGATAGACAGAGCAAGAGATAGAGTAAAAGAGACAGGCGAATAATATAGATAATTAGATAAAGAGTGAGCTAAAAAAAAAAGGGGATGAGAGGAGGAGAGAGAGAGAGGGAGAGAGGTAGAGAGAGAGAGAAAGAAAGAGAGAGAGAAAGAAAGAGAGAGAGAGAGAGAGAGAGAGAGAGAGAGAGAGAGAGAGAGAGAGAGAGAGAGAGAGAGAGAGAGAGAGAGAGAGAGAGAGAGAGAGAGAGAGAGAGAGAGAGAGAGAGACAGCGAAAAGAAAATATCTAATTTTTCAACTGTTTATCTTACACAATGGTTTGAAGTGAGTTAACCAATAGTCAGAACATATAAATATCGCAGGCGCGTCTTGAAGAAATTCTGGTCATTATCTGTATTGTCTATGAGAGAGAAAGATTGCATGTCACTGCGACATTATGCAATGTACATTTGATTCCAATATTTGCTTTAATGGGTTTGATGATTTTCTTTACATTCACTTTTTCTAGCAATGTGTAAGATCAGGGAATTTCGTAAATAATTTATCTCTTCTCATCTGTTTTAGTATCCTAGGCAAGATGCCGTTTACTTTATGCAACCTCCCTGAGGCTTATTTTCCCTCAAAATAAGTTTAATAGCACAAATCTCTTCCCATATCTTTTTCGCCTACTTTGTATCTTGCGTAACAAAAGCGTGAGATTAAAGGGAAAGAAAAAAAAAAGCATCTTTGAGACTCTTTCGCAAATTTCATACAGAATTGTTGCAAAACATCTTTTTGCAGTGTAATTTCTTATTTTCTTCGAGTTTTACAGTGCTCAAGAATGTAAAGGATTAAATGCTTTACTGGGGTTGAGATCTAAAACCACTGCTGGTTATGGCATGAAAAGATTACCTCGATTCCTCCTAAAGATCAATCGATCGTGATTCTCAGCAAGTCGCAGGAATGTCTCGAATAAAAGCTCTACAAGGACACCCGGTACATATCAGCGTCAAAATTTGATCTAGTGTCCACAATACAGTGGTCACTGGTATGATGTGGGGCTTCGGACACCGATAGGGTTGTGTAGGTGTGTTCGTGTGACTGACGGTACAGATCAGAGTCTAAATTTCATCTAGTGTCCACAACACTGTGGTCGCTGATAAGATGTGGGGCTTCGGACACCGATAGGGTTGTGTAGGTGTGTTCGTGTGACTGGCGGGTGGAACAAACGTTCAGAAAGATGGAGATGGACACCATTAGTAGGAATAATAAATGAGAAAAGGGGAAGTGTCCAACTCAGAGTAGAGTGGGAAAGAAAGGAAAAAAGATAGAAAAAGATGAGATTAATTCGTGATGCCAGGAAAATAAGCTAAGGACAGAGAAACTGATTCGCTAGGAGGTGATGAATTTAAGCTGGTTGAAACGTAGAAAAATGTAGAAGGGTAAGGGGAGTAATGACAACGGAAAAGGAAAGAGAGAGAGAGAGAGAGAGAGAGAGAGAGAGAGAGAGAGAGAGAGAGAGAGAGAGGGAGAGAAAGAGAAGAAGAAGAAGAAGAAGAAGAAGAAGAAGAAGAAGAAGAAGAAGAAGAAGAAGAAGAAGAAGAAGAAGAAGAAGAAGAAGAAGAAGAAGAAGAAGGAGGAGGAGGAGGAGGAGGAGGAGGAGGAGAAGAAGAAGAAGAAGAAGAAGAAGAAGAAGAAGAAGAAGAAGAAGAAGAAGAAGAAGAAGAAGAAGAAGAAGAAGAAGAAGAAGAAGAAGAAGAAGAAGAAGAAGAAGAAGAAGAAGAAGAAGAAGAAGAAGAAGAAGGAGAAGGAGAAGAAGGACAAGAAGAAGAAGAAGAAGAAGAAGAAGAAGAA
>JAWDGP010002483.1:1215000-1292500 GCA_033675545.1 Elysia crispata | reverse complement strand
AAATAATACATATGCCACGAACATTTTACGATAGTTTTATAATGATGTTCGGATTATTATTAACCATAAATGTCCAGTATGCTGGAGTTGATCACAAGATCAGAATAAGAATGAGTAAAATCCTCAACAAATTTCCAATAACCGTGTAAGAATGTTGGTATTAATTTTGTCTGTTCTTGATGTAAGTGAACGTTTTGAACTGTATGGTTTGATTTTAGCATCATTGGGTGGCGACCAGAGGGACATAGCTCATCAAGTATATTTTAAGAAAGAAAGCGTTTCAAAGTCGAAGTTCAGAAAAATTAAAAAAAAAAAACAAACCATAAATTATAGACGTTGTGTTTTCAAAAGCTGCATTACGTTAAGAAAAGTTTGGATTTCGGGTGCGTTTTTTTTTTTCGTTTTTTTTTCTATTCTTTTTTTACATATTCTTTTCATTTAATTCTCCTTCTTGTACCTTATCAAATCCAGATAATTTCAATCGTGGTGGAATAGATTTTCAGCTGTTTACCATTTCACCATTGTTTTATCTTCCCAAACACAAACAGCAAAACAGCACGTGTATGGGTGGGTGAATAATAATTGCCAATTAATGTGGGGGCGGGTGAAGTCAATGTTTTAATATCTCTGCCTTCCTATTGACCTTGTGGCCTTGAGTTTTCCCACACACTTTAGACATTAACAACAATGGATGGACTTCTCTAAATTTATGATATGAGATGATCAAACAAAAAAGAGAGATGGAGATAGATGAGCGATTATGAAAATGATGGAAAAAACAAAAGTTAACAGATAGTAAGAATGGTAAGGAAAAATAAAGAATGAATAAAACAAGAAGAGAGAGACAGAGTGAGAGAGAGAGAGAGAGAGAGAGAGAGAGAGAGAGAGAGAGAGACAGACAGACAGACAGACAGAGAGAGTAAGATACACGGTGCTTCAGGAAGAGACACAGCAAGGGGTTGAATCGGAAAGATATAGAAAGCAATAGAAAGGAGAAAAAAGCAAACGCAATAGATAGCAGTATACACAGATCGATGCTAACAAGTAAAACACACAGAAAGTAGAATTGAAACTAAGCGAAATAAGAACGAGACTGATAGAGAAAGAAAGATAAGTTGATGGATAGACAGAAAGGTCGGTTTGAAAGACTGCAGAGGTTCTGGCCAAGAGAATCTCTAAAAATCGAACGTGTGAGCAATTTTACTTGGGTGACCCTTATGTATGTCCTCATTTCAACAACTTCGTTGTAAACTTTTTTTTTTCTTTTCAGTTCGGCTACTAGAAAAAAAGAGACAATTCAATCTTTGCCCATCTCTTCGAACTGTTTAACTCCTTTTTCTTTTTCCAAGACTACTACTACTACTACTACTACTACTACTGCTACTACTACTACTACTACTGCTGCTACTACTACTACTACTACTACTACTACTACTACTACTACTACTACTACTACTACTACTACTACTACTACTACTACTACTACTACTACTACTACTACTACTACTCTCAAGAATATAAATTGTAGGTCTTTGGCCCGAAATTTCTCCTCTGCTATCACGATCACGGAGGGAGGAATCTTTGTGATGCGAAGCGGGATCCAAACATGTCTTAAAAGTGTTTAGTTAGTTAGAAACGTCAGCTAAATCCGATAAGCAAATGACAATCCACCGAGCCGAAGCTAAGTGTCAACACGTGCCAGCCGGTGGACATATTCTGAGGCGAGATATAGATATTCCAGCAAACAAAGCTATAGAGGAATGCTTTGTTCCTAAAGATGATAAATTTCGATGAAGGCCCATGACAACACAGCCAACAGTCATCAACAAAGATGTCTGCTGCATACCAGCAGGCGCGCTCAAACTAAAAACCCATAAGGAACTAGATCATCTAAGGTCAACAGCAGAAGACAGACCACAGTGGAGGAGACTATCAGCGAATATCCAAGAGGCAGCCGAGGCGTTCAAGTCGGAGCACTAGGATGTGAACGGCAATATAGAGATAAGAGAGGTATGAGTTTTAGTGTGGTAGGTCTAAACACAAACCTGCTCCAGTAATTCTAGCGGCCTAAGAACTTATAAAAAAAATTCTCTAATAACCTCTCAAATCAGGATGGACAAGAGGAGGTAGGAGAGGTAGCTACAGCAAGTACTATGTACGAAGATGACTGACTGTAGAAGATCAGAGAATGTCGACAGCTGTAGTCAAAGCAAGAACAGAAAGAATAGCAGCAGCGAGCAAGTAATTGGATGACTAATGTCTCGGTAGGCGTGTCATGGCCGCACTGACGACAACAATCGACCTCAGGATGAAGAAAAGATCTCAAAGAGACTTAGGGTAACGAACAAGTCCACTCAGGTCATGTTTAGCGATATTATTGCTGTGTAGTGGAGGGTGAACAGAGAGGGTCTGTCTGCGGTGATGCGAGGATATTTCCCTTCTGGTATGAGTCAACAATTCAGAGACGGTTGGTTGGCCTCAGCTGTGTTGCTGTAACTAGTACCTACCGCCATGGAGAGCGGCAACCGTCATTGGTGTGTTCTGTGACTATGCTGGTAGGATCCTCCCCAGCTCTCCAGCTCCCCCTCACACTCACACTCACCACCCTTGTTTTACTAAATATTCAAATATTCATTTGTAAGAGTTATATTTTCTAAAGGTCCTTCGATGACACTTTCAGTACAGGTCCCAAAACAAATAAACTTGCTAGGCTTCACCAAAATGTTTTTCTTTTTTACAACATTATTCATTGCCGCGTCATATGTCTATACTTATCTCGCAAACAAGATCTAAATTTTGGAACTGAGGACTTGATTATTTACGCAAGTCTCAGATTAGTTAATAAATGGTGTAGACATAAATTGGTATTTAGAAGTTGCGTAATCATGCATATAACCATTATTCCAGCTCGGGTAACGACCAGCATTTGTTGAAGGTCATATAATTCTAAGTTTGCCTGTGGGGGAAACATCGTCTTTTTTAATACGAAAGATATAATTATGTAGATATTTAGATATATTAATGGAAAAAAAACCAGACATGGTCTAGATCCAATTTTTTGACCTGATAGAAAATGAAACACGAAAAAGTGGACCAATGAATCGAGCCCAATCTGTACTGATGATCCTACAACAACCAAAGTCCAATCTGTACTGATGATCCTACAACCAGAGCCCAATCTGTACTGATGATCCTACAACCAGAGCCCAATCTGTACTGATGATCCTACAACAATCAGAGCCCAATCTGTACTGATCATCCTACAACCAGAGCCCAATCTGTACTGATGATCCTACAACAACCAGAGCCTCCCTCTAAATGTCAGGATACTTTTAGCTCATACCAGAACTGGACACACGCCTACCTGTTGTTCAACCAGTTACATTGTGGAAAATGGTCTGTACTTCTAAAAAATGATGCTCACTCTAGTCATACTCCAACGAATCCACTTGGCTTTTCTCTAATTTCACGCATAAAAAAAAATAATTGTGATGGAGCTTTCTATGTATGTATCAAACCCCGTGTTCTAAATTTCCTTTGCCACAAATAATAGACAGAATATTATATGTGATAAACTCGGCAAAGACTGAGTATAAAGATTGCATTCTGCATTACTGTTAAATCCAAGTTTAACAGAGGCGACCCATTACAAGCTTGCGGTACGCTGTGTAAAAATTCCATCGTTGTGTTGCTAATCTAGAGCTGTGTAAGGCTCTGCGGATACACAGGGATAGTCAATACCACAAAGAATGCTAGTCTATAACACTGTAGAGAAATAGACGTGACGTCACTTCCCCTAAACAGCTTGTAGCTAGTGATTGTTAACAATTTATTTATAGAATAAAGAGGTGTAACTCCAATTTACGCCTTCGAGTCGAGTTTTCTTTTTTTTTTTTTTTTTAGGTCCCTGAGAACTACTTGTATCTGAGTGATCAAAGCCATTCAGAATGAATGGAATTATTTATATACAGTCCTTAAACAAATATGTTTTATATAGAGCAAAGCGTGCTGTATCGATGGAAATAATGTGTAAAAACGAAATAAATCCTCATAACAGGGACACCCTCCCCCCCTAAAAAAAAAACACGCACACAAACACACAAACACATACCTAGTTTCATAGTTTATCTTCTTAAAGAGTTACAAGAGTAAAAATGTGTGACGGTTTTGCATTTACTTGCTTTGAATTAGCGCCATGTGTTTATAAACCTGTACCATTTGCGATGGATCAGAGATGAAAAAGTCCAGACACTGTTATCGACTGATTGCTTGAGACCAAGGTAACATCACAATTTTTCTCTCAATTGTAGCCAGCTTTTAGTACCGCTCGATTAAGAGCAAACTGTACAGAGAGGAGGATCTCAACAGCTGCACTCTATGTCTTTGCTCTGGTTTCTAGTGTAGGGCTGTTCTTCTTTCTAATTTTTTAGGATTTATTGTGCCGCGTCTCTTTTCAGTGTATCTTCCACAGCAGACCAGCCATTACTTTAACAAAACAGTGATCAATATGTCCTGCTTGTACCGACAAAGGCATACGATTTAGTAAACAAGGGAAACGGGGAAATCATCAGACCATGGACACATTTGTTTACGACGGCATCTTATTGTCTGCATATCTTTTTGCATGTATGTATGTCTGAGCGGCTCTCTCCTTTTTCCTGTTATCTCTCTGTATATCACGTTGTTTTTCTCGTTTTTATTTGTCTGTCTCTCTTTTTATCTCTTTCTCCTACTGTCTGTCTTTGAGACCCTCCTTAATTATCTATATCTTTCTTTATCCTTCTATTAAACTTTATATCTTTCTATCCATCCATCTTCTTTTCTTCTTCATCTCACAAAGTCTTTTCCTGAACGGCCGACCATCCACTATATTCCATAAAGTAAATACTGTGGCGTTTGGACTTTTAAATCTTGGACAATGATAAAGACTAACCCGTGACGAATGTATACATCCGAGGTTGTGAAGAGAGCTCACCACAGAGACGTTGAGGAGACCAAGAGCTTACTTTCTCAGTTCAGACATATCTCGACACAGTCGGATGATACTTTAATAACTCAATAAAACCAGAAAACCCAAAGGTTCAAACTGTTTTTCTTATTAATTGGATAAGTGCTACACTGGTGACCTCGACGTGATTGTTGATCTGGATTTTTTTAGATCTTGTGTTAAGCCTCCGACGTTTCATTTCATTATGTCTATCGAGGCAGTAGCACTTAAACTTCCCACTTTTTGGACGACGTGCCCGCTGGCATGGTTCGCGCAAACCGAAGCACAGTTTGCCTTACGCAACTTATCATCTGATGACACGAGATACTTTAATGTTGTAGCTGCTCTAGACTCACAAACAGCAACTAGAGCTTTGTCAGTGATCGCCTCTCCGCCTCTAACCAACAAATATGAGGCCCTTAAATCATTTTTATGTTCGGCTTTCGGGCTTTCAGAAACAGAAAGGGCTAATACGTTATTAGACTTTAGCGGGTTAGGCGATAGAAAGCCCTCAGAACTCATGGACTCAATGCTTGCTGTCTTAGAGGACCATAAACCCTGTTTTATTTTTAAACAGATATTTTTTCGACAATTACTGGAAAAAGTTCGTGTCCCCCTAGCAAACTCACCAAAAACAGATTTAAGAATGTTGTCGCTTGAGGCAGACATAATTGTGGCCTCACTCAGTCCAGAGTGTAATTTGAGCGAATCGTCTGAGGTGAGCACAGTTTGCTGGTTTCACAGACGGTTTGGGTCGAAAGCACAACGCTGTGACCGCACCTGCAAACACTAAGTTTTACACATAATCACAGGCAGAGAAACGCCAAAGCGCTAAATTGTGCTGTTTCAACTTCAGAGAACCACAAACATACGCAGCTTTTTGTCACAGACAGCATTTCTAAAAGGTGCTTTCTAGTTGACACAGGAGCTCAAGTTTCTGTTACTCCAGCGTCTAAACTAGACAAGAAAACAGGACCCAGAGGACCTCCTTTACAAGCTGCCAATGTTTCTACCATCATAACGACTTATGGTACCCGCGTCGTTTGTCTTCGTTTTGGTCAACGCAATTTCCAAGCTCGGCTCATCGCGGCAGATGTCAGCCGCCCGCTCCTTGGCGCTGATTTTTTACGAACACACAACTTGCTTGTCGACATGAGGAACCGTCGCTTGAAAGAAGCAGACACATTTTCAGGCATTCCCTGCTAAGTCAGTACAGTTACGCCAACCAACCTCGTGCTTGTCGAGCCTTCAAGTAATAAGTTCCGAAAGCTCCTAAATGAATTCCCGGGTCTGCTGAAACCAACATTTTCAACTGCGGAGGTTAAACATGGTGTACATGACTTCATCCCAACTAAAGACCGCCCTGTCTTCGCCCGAGCTCGTCGCCTTGCTCCAGACAGACTAACAATAGCAAAAAGGAGTTTTCTGAGATGGAAAAGATGGGCATTATTAGGAAATCAAGCAGCCCGTGGGCATCTCCTCTCCATATGGTATCCAAACCAAACGGTGGCTGGCGCCCATGCGGCGACTACAGAAAATTAAACGATGTACCGCGCCAGATCGGTACCCCATTCCCCATATCTATGACTTCTCGTCCCGCCTTAAAGGAAAGACTATCTTCTCGAAAATCGACCTAGTTCGTGGCTATCATCAGATTTCAGTCGCCCCTGAAGACATTCCTAAGACAGCAGTGATCAGTTTGGTCTGTGAGAATTTTTTAGGGATGCCTTTCGGCTTAAAAAGTGCTGCCCAAACGTTTCAAAGACTTATGGATTCTGTCCTTCAGGACATTGATTCAGCTTTTGTTTATCTTGACGACATCCTCATAGCAAGTTCCACAGAAAAGGAACACATGGATGACATAAAAGCTGTGTTTAGACGTTTGATAGATCATGGACTTTTAATTCGCCTTGAAAAATGTCTTTTCGGTGTCTCTTCCCTGGAATTCTTGGGGCACCAAGAATCAAAGAAAGGATCTAGTCCAACTCAAGCCAAGGTTAAAGTCATCCAAACATTCCCTCAACCATCAACTGTGAAAGGACTACAAGAGTTTTTAGGTATGATTAACTTTTACCACCGCTTTTTGTCTAACGTTGCTGCCACCCTCAGTCCTCTTTACGGGGCACTAAAGTCATCTAAGCCTCGACAAGAGCTAGTGTGGTCACAAGAGATGAAACAGGCTTTCCTAAACGGTAAAACTGCTTTGGCTAATGCACCAATGCTGGTCCATCCTTGCACTGACTGCCATTTAGCTCTTACTTCTGATGCTTCAGATGTGGCCGTTGACGCCGTCCTCGAACAGTTCAACAAGGGTCATTGGCAACCTTTAGCCTTTTTCAACCGACAACTACGGAAAGCAGAAATAAAATACAGTGCTTTCGACCGAGAATTACTTGGAGTATATTTGGCAATTCGTCACTTCCGTTTCATGCTTGAAGGACGGAATTTCACCATTTACACAGACCATAAACCACTAGTGCACGCCATGGCAAAAACAACAGAACTATGGTCAGCACGACAACAAAGACATCTCTCTGCCATTTCCGAGTTTAGCACCGACATAGCACATGTCTCTGGTAAAAACAACATCGTCGCCGACTGTCTGTCTCGTTCCAGAACAACCAACGCAGTTTCCTTGGGCATAGATTACATAGCAATGGCTAGAGCCCAAGCTGCTAGTACTGACGTACAAGCTTATAAGACAGCCTTCACTTGGCTAGAGATTACCAATACAAGATTGAAAGAGCAAGGACCAGAGCTTGTGTGTGACGTTTCAACAGGCCGTCCACGTCCTATTGTACCTCCTGATTTCAGACGCACAGTGTTCGACGTTGTTCACAATCTCTCACATCCAGGAGTCAAAGCCACCGTCAAAATAGTCTCAGACAAAAAATTTGTTTGGCACGGGATGCGGAAGCAGGTCAGTAGATGGGTGAAAGAATGTCATCACTGTCAAAGTTCGAAAATACAAAACCACACAAAAGATCCACTAGAACATTTCTCTGTACCTGAAAAAAGATTCTCACACATAAACATTGACATTGTTGGGCCTTTACCTTTTTCTTCTGGCTTCACATATCTCCTGACAATTATCGACCGCAACACACGCTGGCCAGAAGCTATTCCACTACGAGGCATTACAACACCCGAGTGTGTGCATGCTCTCATTACTGGCTGGATTGCTCGTTTCGGTGTCCCTGGAGATATTTCGTCAGATCGCGGGTCACAGTTCACATCATCTTTATGGAGTGAGATAGCGGCTCGCCTCGGAGTCAAGCTTCACCATACATCTGCTTATCATCCTCAGGCAAATGGGATGATCGAACGTTTTCATCGAACTCTCAAGACAGCTCTAAAAGCCCATCTCACCGGTCCAAATTGGGTAGAAGAACTACCTTGGGTACTTCTCGGGCTCAGAACCACACCGAAAGAAGACTTAGGTTATTCCTCAGCAGAGCTTGTTTACGGTGAGCCTTTGACAATCCCAGGTGAATTAGTTCCACCTAAATCTGCAAAATCTATGGATGACTTGCTGCTGAATTTCAGGCTGAACATCCCGCTTTATGCACCTCGTCCGGCCTCCCATCACACTTCTGCTAGACCCTACCTGTCCCCATCTTTGTTAGCCGCAAAACATGTGTACGTCCGACGAGATGGCACTAAAGGGCCGTTACAGAGGCCTTATTCGGCTCCTTACGCAGTTCTGACTCCAGGGGACAAAACTTTCCTCACTAGACATTGGCGGTCGCGCTGAACGAATCTCAGTCGATCGCATCAAGCCAGGGTTTTTCGATACATTTCAACCGGGCATTCTGGCTAAACCTCCTCCACGTGGTCGCCCTCCAGCCAAACAGAGTCATCCCTCACGCAGTCATCCATCAGACTTAAGCACCGCCTCTAAGCATCAGCAAGCTATGTTGCGCCCTGCTGTTCAGACGTCTTCGCGTACAGGTCGCACTATTCGACTGTCTATGCGATACCAGTGACTCTTACGATGTCAGTCTTTGCGGGGGCCTGTGTGGCGTTTGAACTTTTAAATCTTGACAATGATAAAGACTAGCCCGTGACGAGTGTATACATCCGAGGTTGTGAAGAGAGATCACCACAGAGACGTTAAGGAGACCAAGAGCTTACTTTCTCAGTTCAGACTTATATCTCGACACAGACGGATGATACGGACGATACCAAAGGTTCAAACAGTGTTTCTTATTAATTGGATAAGTGCTATAGTACTTTATTTTTCCCCTCGCTACCAACCTACTTCTAAACCGGCGACACTCAGACTTTGTATCGCTAGCAGTAAACTTCTTATCGACACTCCACTCTCTGGAAATCTCAGACAGACCAAATTTTCTTTAACTTTCGACATGGACACTTGAGAAGTTTTCGTTACAATCCCATCATGCCCTAGCCGGTTTCATGGTATTACGCAAGTCAATCGGATATGCGTGTCTCGCTCCTCAGTCTTGTTTCTATTTCTTTATTGTTTTGCATAAAGATCATTGCCCTAGTATGCCTGTATGTCCGTCTACCTGCCTCTCTATTTATCTGTCTTTCTCCCTATCTTTATTTCAGATTTAGATACCAATCTGTTTTTCTAAGAAATATTTCCTTACCTATCAATCAATCAATCAATCATTTTTTCTGTCTTCTATTTATCTATTTATTTTTCTGTTTATCCATATCTATGAGTCTATTTGTCTGATTGTCTTCCACCGTGTCTTTATGCTTTCTGTATTTTTTTTTAATATAATTATGCCCACCTTCGTTTTCTTGTATTGGGGTCTGCATTAGTTTGTTTGTATCTGTCTGCACGAATTGTCTCTGTCTAACTCTCTCTCTCTTTCTCTCTCTCTTTCTCTCTCTCTTTCTTTCTCTCTCTCTCTCTCTCTCTCTCTCTCTCTCTCTCTCTCTCTCTCTCTCTCTCTCTCTTTCTTTCTCTCTCTCTCTCTCTCTCTCTCTCTCTCTCTCTCTCTCTCTCTCTCTCCTCTTATCTATTCATATATCTATCTCGCTCTGCATGTGTTTACACACACACACACACACACACATATATATATATATATATATATATATATATATATATATATATGACTTATATATATACGCAAGCGCAAATATTAAATTTTTTTCCAATAGACCTCGTCATGATTACAATTACCTTAACGTCAGGACAAAGCTAAAATATAATGGGTGAACAATACCAGGGTTTAAATTAGGTCCAATCCCTAGTAAATCATTTCGAGTGGATTTCTTTGTTTAGTTTCCCAGTTGCTGTCATTAGCAAAATGCCACGGACAGAAAGAGCGTTCCACGAATGTTTAAGCCTATGTCATATGATATGATCGCCTACGTGTTGATTTCTACCACAGAGGGAATAACAGTAATCAAGTTTGGGGTTAACAACTTTCTGTTAAGTGTTATTATCTGCTCGAGATTGATTTCGCAAGATGGTTGGGTTCGTTTTTATTAAGATCATAACTCTAAGACATTCTTCTGTCTTGTTTAAGTTGATATCAGTGGATACTAAATTACATGAAATTTAAACATGCGAAATAAGCATGATTTTGATGAGAAAAATCTATGATGACGTGAATTGAAGTCTCAAAAACTAGGCTGTCTTTATCTCATTCCTTACAATATATTCTTAAATTTAGGAGTGGAAATAAAAATTACAAATACGCAAATCACACCTGGTAACACTAATTAATAATATTTCACTGTTTATCAATAAAATAGAAACCTTAAAATTTCCGACTTAAAATGAAAATAACATGTACGTGAATCAAATCTAGAAAATACTAGTTAGCCATCTGTCAACCATTAAAACAAGTTCCTCAAATTTTCTATCTAGAATGAATATAACATGTACGTGAATCAAATCTAGAAAATACTAGTTAGCCATCTGTCAACCATTAAAACAAGTTCCTCAAATTTTCTATCTAGAATGAATATAACATGTACGTGAATCAAATCTAGAAAATACTAGTTAGCCATCTGTCAACCATTAAAACAAGTTCCTCAAATTTTCTATCTAGAATGAATATAACATGTACGTGAATCAAATCTAGAAAATACTAGTTACTAAGTTAGCCATCTGTCAACCATTAAAACAAGTTCCTCAAATTTTCTATCTAGAATGAATATAACATGTACGTGAATCAAATCTAGAAAATACGAGTTAGCCATCTGTCAACCATTAAAACAAGTTCCTCAAATTTTCTATCTAGAATGAATATAACATGTACGTGAATCAAATCTAGAAAATACGAGTTAGCCATCTGTCAACCATTAAAACAAGTTCCTCAAATTTTCTATCTAGAATGAATATAACATGTACGTGAATCAAAGCTAGAAAATACTAACTGACTCCCTGTCTACCTCTAAACTTGATACCCACAGATGGGGTCCAAGAACTCCTATTTCTCCTCCCCGCCTTTGTATGTTGTGTCACGCACGCCTTGAAGGAGAGACTCTGCCGAGCCCCGAGCAGTATGTTTTCAACTTCAAATTCTCATTTTCAGTTGAGATTATAAAACAAAAACAAACAAATATATATAAAAAAAAAAAAACAACAACCAAAAAACACCGAAATTGTAGTCACTTTTTTATTTCGTTATATCTCCCCGACTTATATTTTTTCAATTTCGTAGAAATCTTTTGTCTGTATATATTTCTGTAAGCCGTTCGAATTACAATGGCTATAACCCCCCCCCCCCTCTCTCTCTCTCTCTCTCTCTCTCTCTCTCTCTCTCTCTCTCTCTCTCTCTCTCTTTTTCTCGGTCTATCTGTCCGTCTTTCTCTGTCTACCTGTCTGTCTTTCTCTGTCTGTCTGTCTGTCTGTCTGTCTGTCTGTCTGTCTGTCTCTGTCTCTGTCTGTCTCTGTCTCTGTCTCTCTCTCTCTCTGTCTCTCTCTCTCTCTCTCTCTCTCTCTCTCTCTCTCTCTCTCCATAATTTTTAACCATGCTCCGTGATCTTCTTAACCACAACCTCTTTTCCTTTATATTGCTCTCTAATTTTTTTATATTAAAATTCCGCGAGTCTTTTCTTTTCTTTGCTTCTTATCACCCCTCATCTATCTATCTTTCTATCTATCTATCAACCTATCTACCTACCAACATAGCTACCGATATATCTATGCATCTATCTACCTATATAGGTTTCTGTTATATATATATATATATATATATTTATATATAATACCTATACATCTATCTATCTGTCTATGTGTATAAAAATCTGTTATCATCGATTTTTTGGTATAACTATCCATCTTCAAGATAAGAAAAATCCGAACCATTTAGGTAGTTACTTATGCAAGTGTCTCATAACAACCAACCAATCTTGGCTGAAGTTATGTATGTGATAATCATGCCCTAAACGCGGTACATTAATTTTTATCTACCCGATAGATACTCATAAAGTATTAACGCATCAGTAACTTAGTTTGAAGTTATGAGCCTTTAATTTAATTATGTGCATTGAAAAAAAATATTGGAAACTACACTGTGTAAACATCATTAATTTATTAAAAATATAAAATGTGCAGCGATTTGTTTAGATGTAGATAATACCGATGGTCAGGAAAGAATCGATAAAAGGTTGGACATGGCATTCTTTTTATTGGAACACACTCTGTCTTTTCGACTGTTGTAGCCTAAGACCCAACATACACACATAGGGAATGCTAGGCGTTGCACAAGATATATGTGCAAGGCATTTTGCGCTGGTTTTTACATACCACACACACCTTCTATATTCGGGTTTTTCAAGCGGTTTTCCCCTCATACGCAGTGACTCATAGCTCAGCGCTGGACTCGTGAACTCTGACCCCTGCGCCTCGCGCAACCACGGTGTGTATGGTGGTTTTAAGACTTTAGGCATAAGGTAAATGAATATAATCACCCTTCCCCCCATCCCCTTCTTCTCAACAGCCTGAGCTGTTGAAGATTGATCTCAAGCTTGAGCCAGTCTTTCAGTTAGACGTGTTAGGTTATTTGTTTTTAAGTGTATATCTTGAAAACATGGAAATTACTTGAACGGGACCGTAAAAGTGAAAAATTTATTTTAATGATGTTCATAAGTTCCTATAGCATATTAAATCCTCAAAGTAACTCAAAAGAAACAAAAAATGAGAAAATAGTTCATGCCGCCAGATGGAGTTGCTTGAAGGATGGTGCAACTTTGAGGCAATGCAAGGGAAAATATTAAAAAAAAAATTCCCTTAGCATTATACTTTTCCCATCCCATCATGTCCTGCCGGTATGACATTTGGTGCCCAGGAGGTGGTTCATGCTGTAACCAAGACTCAATCAGATCTAGAACCGAACCTCTTCTTATCTCAGATTAAGCGGATAGTACAAGTTGTTTATTTTTTCCTGTCACGAGGACCAAAGTCAAACCGATCTTTACATGGTATTTTTTGTAAACGGTTTAGATTTTAAACTGGTAGTTTCTACTTCTGATTCATTAAAAATATTTTCTAAAGTTTTTGCGTCATTTTGTGTCATTTTTATGGAACTTCGAGATCAAGTTGCACTAAGGTACTTGAAAATTGTGTCTCTGATCTTAGTGTCTAACAGAGATAAAGAGTTTGAAGGACTGAAGAGAAAAAACAGGATTCATTAGACTGAGCTTATTACATTCCTCCGTCCTCGAGTTTCGTCAACTGTCACCTGTCACACAGAGCTTCAAAAAACTATCAGTAGCTCAACAGCAATCACGCATTGGAATTTCACAGACTGCACAAAATCTGATTGTTGCTGACGTTGATGTATCTGTTGCTACCACGACTCCTTATGATTCTGCTGGGACTAATACCCCTATTGCTGGTTTTACTCACATTTACTACATTTAAAACAACAACAATATTGCTGCTGCTACTACTACTACTACTACTACTACTACTACTACTACTACTACTACTACTACTACTACTACTACTACTACTACCACTACTATTGGTTCCACCGCTACTTCTGCTGCTGCTACTACTACTACTGCTACTACTACTTCTTCTACTTCTACTACTACTACTAATTCTTCTTATACTACTACTTCTACTACTACTACTTATACTACTACTTCTACTACTACTACTACTACTACTACTGATACTACTACTACTACTACTACTACTACTACTACTACTACTACTACTACTACTACTACTACTACTGCTACTGCTACTGCTACTGCTACTGCTCCTACTACTACTACTACTACTACTACTACTACTACTACTACTACTACTACTACTACTACTACTACTACTACTACTACTACTATCTCCAACACCACCACCACCACCACTACTTTAAGTGTTTAAATAGGGCCAAGGTTTACATGAACCTTATCCTACTACTTGTACATTTGAAAGCTGATATAAGAAATGAGATCGGGTTTTTTTCCGATAATTAGTACTTCATTTTGGCAAATACGAATTTAACAAATTCATTTAGTGACATAGAAAACGTTAGAATATTAAGTTAGTCTAGCGAAAACTACTTCATTAGTACACTATGAGAACAGACGAGGCTCTAGCATTGAGTTTTCCTAGGCTGAAGACGCAGTTGCCACAGTAACCGGAGTTTATTATTGCTGTTCCATTGTAAATTTTGTTTGATTTTCGCTTATGGCATATAACCGTTCTAATTGCAGAACAATTAACGTATAGGTCCATGGTCTTTCATGTAGATAGTCGTGGCATTCTACGTGATTTAAGGTAGGATTCAAGTCGACAAATCGAGACACTTGTAGACATAATCTATAATCTCGGTTTTAAATACTTTTCTGTTAAACATTTTTTTGTGTCTTAATAGCATTAACCAAGATCATTGTCCCTTCTGCGAACTATAAAACTGCTGGTAAGAATCAGTAAAATAACACCCGCCATAAAAAAAAACCAACCTTCTGTACTAATATTTCCTAAACCTCTACACCACACAACAACAATAAAAATGACATTTGCCCGACAGGCGAGAGCTTATGTCCGTTAGTAACAACATCAAGTTTTCAATGGCACTGGTGAGAAGAGCAAAGAAAACAATGTCAATGTCGCTCTCCTTTCTACCTCTCTCTCTCTCTCTCTCTCTCTCTCTCTCTCTCTCAATTTCATTCTCTCTCTCTCTCTCTTTCTCTTTCTCTCTCTCTGTCTCTCTCTCTCTTTCTCTCTCTCTGCCCCTCTCTTTCTCTCTATCTGTCTCTCTCTCTGTCTCTCTCTTTCTCTCTATGTGTCTCTCTCTACCTCTCTTCTTCTCTCTCTCTCTGTCTCTCTCTTTCTCTCTCTCTCTGTCTCTCTCTTTCTCTCTCTCTGTCTCTCTCTGCCTCTCTCTTTCTCTCCCTCTCTCTCTCTTTCTCTCTCTGTCTCTCTCTACCTCTCTCTTTCTCTCTGTCTCTTTCTGTCTCTCTCTTTCTCTCTCTGTCTCTCTCTCTGTCTTTCTCTGCCTCTCTCTCTCTCTCTCTCTCTCTCTCTCTCTCCATTTCTTATAAAGAATAACTGTTTAACGAGTCCTTTAACATTCTCGAGTGAACCCAAAAACCTCTAACTGATCCCATTAACTCTCCCTCGCTATGGCGAGTGACCCCTCATTGTCTGTGAGTTAAGTCCAGTACTGTTGAGGGCGACTCCAACCTTACCAGATAACTAACGCGATCTCCACGGACACATCACCCGGTAGATTGGTCTAACCTTGGTCTTTGCACCAAGCAGGGCCAAACTTTTATTTCAAGGCTCTTGAGTCCAGATACTCATTATATGACTGAACATGAGATAAGTTTCAGTGATGTCTTTTGGAGTCGATGTATTTAGAAGGTGACAGGGTGCAATTCTTACAATACAGCGTGCTCAAAGCGAGAATCTCTTAGCAAAAAAATTTTTTTTCTTTTTTTTTTAATATCTGAAAATGTCTGACAGGGCTAGGTGACAGTATTGTTAAAACGTCACAAAGAGGAAAGGGTGTCTTCTGTATTGAATTAATTTGCCCTCCACAGCGAGGCTGTGCAGAAATACCATTCGCAGTACTACAGCATGTCGAGCTACGGCTGGTCTATATCAAAAATGAATTTCATAGCTTTAAAAATAGCGCACGCGCTCTCTTCCTTTCTTTTTCAATATATTCAGTAAAGAAATATTTCAACCTGTTCTCTTTTTTGAGCACGCATCTCGCCTTAAGAATGTAATCAAATTAATGTAATTTACTGGTACTATTTACCAATGGAGAGACTTAAGATCAGTGAGTCTTCTCAGTTTGCTTTAGTGTTATAGATCAGTAATATTGGTACAGTTCTTCTCATTCATGTCTCCAGCACATCTTAGAAAATGACAAACTTTTGACACAAGCCTTCAGCATAATTCTCTGGATGACCAATTCCTCTTATCAAGTTATTCTTATACTGTAGTCTAAACATTTACTATTAATGACTTGCAAACAAAATCTTCGCTGCTGGCCTCATGTTTTCTTCCTTAGTGCCGCCAATGATTTGCCTCGATTTATGCTTGGCTTCCAGTGGAATTCTATGACTGTTTCAATCAGCTAAGGCCGATCGTGGGAATTAGTGAGGAATACAAAGCACGGGCTAACGCAATATCAACATATGAGGTGCCAGAACAATCGATTGTCTTTATTTGGAGTGCGTGTGTTATGGGTGATTCTCATAAACAGATTGGCAAGCCCCAGCGGCTCCCTCTTGTAAGGTCTCTATTGCAATTGCATAGAATTTATATGTATGGATAGATAAATAGATAGATAGATAGTTAGACATATGGGTAGATAGATAGATAGAAAGAAGATAGACGGATAGATAGGTAAAAAATGTATAGATGGATAGATAGGTAGTTAAATAGTTAGATAAATAGATGGATAGACAAATAGTTAGATTGTCGAGCTCTGACTTTATTGTAATATTTCATAAACAACTAGGTAGATAGAGAGAGGGTTTATTTAAGTCAAGAAAGGCCCCTGTATATCACTCGCAAAACATATATTTGCGGAATGATTTCAGAATAAAGTCACCCCTTAAGAGGCTTGTCGCATTTTTCTTTCACAAATCCAGAGTAAAATGCACGTTTTTTGTTAGGAAAATAACATGGCGACACCGTGTCAACCCGAGTACAGAAAATCTAGATCGGTTTCGGTACAGGAGCTTCAGGGCGGAATAGAACTGATGATGAGGGTGATGACAGGAGAAAAATGGCGGGTTTGGCGACGTTGCTATGATTGTTCTCTTTGACCCCTGCTATGGATGTAAGTATCTTTCTATTGGGATGATGTACGAGTTCCGATAATGTCATTTTCAGAGAGTGAGAGAGACACACACACACACACACACAGAGACAGAGAGAGAGACAGAGAGAGAGAGAGAGGGGGGGGGGGAAAGAGAGAAAGAGATAGATCGATAGATAGATAGATAGACAGATAGATAGATAGATTATTAGATAGATAGATAGATAGATAGATAGATAGATCGAGAGATAGATAGATAGAGAGAGAGAGGGAGAGAGAGAACGAGAATCAAGAAAGTGTTACTCTGAAAAGGCTTTGATTTTCCAGATGTTGCTCAATTTCAACAACTCCTATCTTTAAACAGGATAACTCCATTAAATCTAGATAGAAAATAAATGGTCTCATCAAATAAAGCAAAAACTTTAAGAAAAATTCCCGTGATAATTTTTTTTTTGGTTATTGACGAAAAAACAAAACAAATAAAAGGACGAAAAAACAAAACAAAACAAAACAAAACCGAAGTGTGTTCTACAAATTTTAAGGAAGAGTTATTAGACACGCTTCATCATTTCAAACATTGAATGAATAACTTCAGTTCAGTTTATTACTTTTCGCATGAAAATTATGAACTTAACCCAGATGATCCATGATTTTTTGATGTTTTGCTCAAGTAGTCTAACCCGCAAGGTTTTCCATGACAGATAGCTTTCGTCTCCAGAGGACGACAGCGCAACTTTGTTTCACGTCCACTTTTTTTTCTCTCTACGTAAAACTTTCCTTTGGAACGTTATCCATGTTTTTTGCGCTAATTATTGCGTTGCCGGTATCCTAGTCCAATTTGCTATTAGTATTACGCTAGTTAGGACAGTTTTAGATATATAGATATATATTACCTTATGAACCGAACAAAGAATAGTTGTATAGCAGAAGAGGAGACGCTAGATTTAGTGTGACGTCTCACGAGCAGAGCCTTATACTTAAAGCGAGCTCAAGCGACGGGTGCTTCGGGTGTTTCATTTGAGATAAGGACAGGGGACCAATCAGCGTACAGCGATTTTACTAAGGATTAAAGAAGGATAACAACCGCTTCTATTGGGCTGACCTAGATAAGCGAAATCCTTCGCGTGAAGCCTCTCGTTATTTTATACTCTCTGGAAGATTTGTATATTTAACTCTTTGCGCTTATGCCGATCGAAACCGGTGTCCAACTAATTTTTATGAGATCTTTCAGGTCTGCTTCGCTTGGTTAGTTCAGAAAATTCTGTGATTTTCAAAGAAATTTGTATCTATGCAATTTTTACAATATAAAACCGAAGGTGTGAAATCTTATAGGCCAAAAACAAAAAGGGTTTAGAAAAGCTAGAATCACTAACGTTGATCGCAGACTGGTTTGTAACGGGCTTAAGGACTTAACTGGTTCCGAAGCATCTATAAATCGATGGTTCTAATCCCACCTATTCAAGCATTTTCGGCCATTTTCACTAAAAAGCCATACCCTAACCATTGCTGAGCACTACCTAAAAGTCTAGCTCGTATAATTCTTACTCTATATTAGGAAGTCTCAGGAAAGGGACATAAAATGAAGGATGTGGATATACACAGTCATACGTTTAGGGGATGGTGATATGGTCAGGTCTGTTTGAAAGTTTTAAAAGTTATATTTTTTTTTAACTGTGTGTAAGCATTCCCATTTTTATTTCATTGTTCATAGAACTATATCCCTTTTAATTCATTTCAAAAAGACATGTTTGAAAAAAAATGTACTATATTATTCACATACAAAGACCACCACTCTTTGCGGGTAATACAGTTTAAATAACTATTTCCTAATATTTCAATTTCAGTAATTATTGGCTTCCATAATGAAGACACCCTTAACTTCCAAAAAGCAAATAGTTTTTCTTTAACGAGGGAACACGCTATGACAGTTATTATATTTAAAGAGGAGAGCTATTTGAACATTCTTCTAAATATGGACTTCTCATGGCCGCTACACTGTCCACAATGTTTTGAAGACACCAAACGAAGTATTTTGTTGGAGTCTGGCAGCCTGGTTTAATACGATGGTCTGTCTCACTAGGGGCACTCCGACTCTTAGAGAAGACTTCATGAAAGCAACAGGTCTAGGGAATATTTCGTAATATTTAAAAGCTGACAGCATAAATTATACTTCTACATAATATAGTAAGACATTTTGTTTTATTTGATTTAAATCCCTTTGATATTCCATAATTATTATCATCTAAATAAACTTGCATGACATGCAAAGTAGTATAGAAATGCATAGTTAAGTTCCACTTCGGACGCAATGGTCATCGTTTGCATAGCTTTATATAAAAATTGCAGAGATTGAAAGAGAGAGAGCGAGAAAGAGATAGAGAGGGAGAGAGAGAGAGAGAGAGAGAGAGAGAGAGAGAGAGAGAGAGAGAGAGAGAGAGAGAGAGAGAGAGAGAGAGACAGACAGACAGACAGAGAGAGGAGGGGGGGGGGAGGTCAAAACCTGGTCACATGACTGTAAGGGTTTTCATCAATGACGTTAAAACCGTTGTTCAGCAGCAGAACGTTCAGGATCCCAATGAAGATAGCGAGAGAGAGCTGCTTGATGGAGAAAGCGCCATTTTCCATTTCGGTCAAAAAATTCGCCTTAGTGCTCTAGGTATACGATTTTCGAGACAAGAGCCGTGCCCAAGAAATTAGATTTATTGTTGTTTAAAACAAGGAACAATGTCTACTTGCAGAAAATCAAAAGATTGTCCACGCCACCAGTATTGTTCCCTATCCCTTGTTTCACACAGCTTTATTTTCTCAATGTAGTTAATTTAGATGGCAAGTAATTGTTTTTTACTTTTGTTTGTCGCGTCGTTTTGGTATTTTCAAATTTCTTATACAACCGTTTCAGGATGTGACACTCTTTTAAACGTTATGATTATTAATTGTTTATAACTAGGCACAGAGTCTAAAGAAAATGTTGGTCAAATGTTCTCTAGCCAATTATGTAGACATTTTTAGGCCTTAAATGGCAAATATGTTTGCTTTCCATTGACATGTGTTAATTGATTTCTCTTTTGGTTGTTGTTGCTGCTGCAGATTCCTTTCAATCAAAGATTTTTCTTTGATTACCCAGTTTATCACATTTTTTAAAATCTAAAATTAAATACAAGATCTGCGTGGGAGAGAGAGAGAGAGAGAGAGAGAGAGAGAGAGAGAGAGAGAGAGAGAGAGAGAGAGAGAGAGAGAGAGAGAGAGAGAGAGAGAGAGAGAGAGAGAGAGAGAGAGAGAGAGAGAGAGAGAGAGGCGTCTGTAGCCATGTGAAGGATTGGAGAAGGCAGAAGAGCAGGAAAGAGATTCTTGAAGTGAACGGAAAGAGGAGCCTGAAGGATTTTGAGGCATTCGTTGACCAAAAAGAGCCAAGCCAGTTACGCTATTAGCTGCGTCAAGTTAATTTCAGAGTGCAATGCCTGAGAGAGTTCTGTCAGGGAAAGAGTTAAAGAAGCTGAGGAGCTTAAGGTCGAAATCCTTGATCGAAACCTCAATCTCAACCATTATATAAGAGAGGGAAGCGCTTTGCACATAGTAAATAGTTATGTAAACAGATGAACTAAGAAAAAATAAGTAGCTAAAAACTCATTGCAATTATTTTTTTGGCTCTTCTGTTGTGTACCGTGTGTAATTCTGCGTAAATATTGGAAAAAACTAACAATGTGAATCTCAATATATTTAAAGATCCTTCTATACACTAAAGTAGGTTAAACATTCTCGCAAAAAGTACCTACAGGTACACATCCTTGCAAAATTCATGGTTGCCCATATCTAAACCTGCATAATAATGGTTATTTTGATATTCTTTATTTAAGATGGATTTTGATTTTTACAAATCTAGCTAACTATTCTTATTGAATATTTATTAAATTCTTTTTTTTCTCTTTCGAGTTTGATTTTTGTTTTGTTTTTTTTTTTGTTTTTTTTTTTTTGGGGGGGGGGGGGGGAATTCTTCTACTGATTTGCTGTAAAATGATGTATCAGTTGCGCTGTAGTTGCGAAAAAAGTAGCTTCAAAGCTATATATCAACAAAATGTCATCACGTTTAGTGAGCAGGGTTGAGCCAAACTTGACCTGACAGGGTAAGAAGTAGAGAACCTGGAGTTATTTCTGCTCTAAGACTTCAGAGAATTTTCAGCAATGAGACGATCGGATTATAAACGCGTGCTCGACAGAACCAACTCCGAAAAATCGATCTAAGCTGTCTCTTTATTATCTTTTCAGGGATTGATTTAATAAAAAAAGAAGAGTTTTTACCTGTATTCGCGCACTTAGATCGAATAATTGAAAAAAATGATTGTATAAAAGCCGATCCATGAGCGGTACTGTTTATAGTGGTTATTACACCAATGGCAATTTAGTAGTGCTGGAAACCAAACGTAACAAATCAAGAATTGCACTATTTTCCTGAGATCTAACAAACGATTATCCTCTTTCTTCCCTCTCTTTTTTGTTAAACTTGAGCCGTGGCACTTGAAACCTGGGCCACCTACAATGTCCGCGGAGTTTCATCAAAGCCTAATCGATTACTACTGTTCCTTAAGGTTTTTTCCCCTCGCCGGAGCTTAATCGATTACTTACCCTAAGGCCATAGTGGCCAGTTGCTTGTGAAGACAGAGGACTTGGGCCGGGCTACCGCTGGGCCGGTAGGAGTCTTTCTTCAATGTTATGTTTATAGGTGGCTAAAATTAGTCTTGTCTGTTGAAAATGTGCCCTGCTTGTTGAAACCAAAATTTTACACATGTTAGACAGTTAAGTTAAAAAGTTTCTTGAGAGGCCGATTACTTTTCGTTTGTTCATGTTTTGTTGTGCTCTTCTTTTCGCTTTTGCGCCGAAGGTAATTTATGACGTCAGCTTCAAAGGATACTATTAAACGTTTTGCATTGATGACTCATCAATCTATAACTTGATTGAAAAGTAACAAGGCTTCGTTTGAGATTCAGAGCAGCGTGGTGACAGTAGTTCATGTGTGATTAGTAGCGTAGCAAAAAAAACCTGGCCAGTCTTAATCTGGTAACAGTATATGAAAATAGACTTCTTTGTCGCGTTTGTAAGTTAAATACTCGAAGTATTTGCTGAAAATCGTAATTAGGAATTAACTCGATCTTTAATATTTTGAATTGAATGAAGGATTCTGTACTGTTAAATTAAATGATGTTTGAGATAAAAAATTTTCCTCAAAAATATATTTGGAGCTATGGTATTTTATGGGTTTAACGATGTACAAAAAAGTCTTGATACATTGTTAAAGAAATTAATCCATTTTGAACAGACTCTTGATATTTGAAAAAAGAAACCTACATACAAAAAAGCTTCGACTTGTTCCCTTCAATACAAAACTAGTAAAAGATATGACCAGCAGAAGTATTCACCTTTTTTCTGGGGATGACGTAAAACTAAGTTTACACATTGCTGGAAAGATAGTCGCTGGTTGTCCTATGTTGTTGTCAGTATAACCGTTCTGTGCTGCGTGTCTTCACTAAAGTGTTCTCAGGACCTCTCAAGAATATCAAGTAGACCTTCCGACTCATGCACAATGAAAATGAATGGTCGGTAATCCACCTCAGCCAGTAGTCACTGTGACGCTGTCCAAATCAGGAACACAATCAGGCAGATTGAAGAGCCAACAGTATTCCACCATCACCAGTTCAAATTACCTAACCAAGTTTGAGAATGTGTGATCCGAATTAGACTATTGGTGTAAACATAATGCAGATCAAGGATTATAGAGAATATCGGTAAAACAAGGGAAATTATTGCCACTTCTTTATTTTAGATTAACATAGACTTAACTAAAAGTTACTTTGTTTAGCCTCGCTAGTCCTTAGAATATCAAGAGTTTGCGTCTAAACGTTTCCAAAGCTCTTACGCAAATAAGGTACCTACCAATAGTTATTCACAAAAGCGCGCAAGTCAGTACAAGAACAATTACATAAAACGCCCGCAAGTTAGAATTTTTAAAAAGCGTAGTCTGCAACAAAATAGCTCTGATAGCGTAAGGTAACTCAGTGGATAGAGCGACGGACTGACTGTGAGAGGCTCCAGGTAGGATGCCCGGCTGGGACATCTGATGATGACATGGTTCTCATCTAGCAACAAAATAGCTCTGATAGCGTAAGGTAACTCAGTGGATAGAGCGACGGACTGACTGTAAGAGGCTCCAGGTAGGATGCCCGGCTGGGACATCTGATGATGACATGGTTCTCATCTAACCAGCTCTACTCGAGGCTTCACGGAAAACACCTGTCTCAGAAAAAAAGAAATATTCTTCGTGAAACGAATCGGACACAATGCTAACCAAACAGCCATCATGCGGACCTTTTTTTTTTTAACAATTATAACGTCTCTGATTTTGATACAGAGCTTATGAGTCTTGACTGCCTTCCATAATTTTTTTTATCGTCCCAAACCGCAACAACTGGGCTGGAGTTGAAACTTATTGTTTAAATAGAGAATTGGGTGGTTGCTAATATTTTATATCTAACTTAGGATGTTTTGACAATAGGTCACTCTTCCTAAGTTATGCCTCTTTGGATGGACAAAGTGGCTAAAAGTAGGACAACTGACAGATGCATTAAATGCGACGAGGGATAGAGATGCGTAGAAGGTAATGATCGCCTACGCTAAAGATCACGGCACCTGTTTGATTGATGAATTGATTGATTGCTTGAGATGAATCTCTCACAATCTCATCTTACTTCAGTATCAGATAAAGGGGTGCAGGTCTTTAACTGACTGATATCGTTAAAATAGGTACGGATAATTTAAAAAAAAAGTGTACTTTTTATTTTCTAATGGTAAATAGCATACACGGCTGCAACATCTGCGGCTGGCCTGGTCCCTAGTGGTCTCTTTTTGATTACAACAGGCTCAGTTTAACACTGCACTGTAATAGGACGCTCTTTACTTCGCAATCATGATAATAAAAAATCGAATACCTTAATGATACACATCATCATTCTACAGCAGCAGCGCATCTTACAACCCAGGAGGGATGTTACCCGGAATGAAACTTATAGTGTTCTAAGGTTATAAGTTTACCTAAGGTCTATCACCGATGTGGTTCTAAGGTTATAAGTTTACCTAAGGTCTATCACCGATGTAATTCTAAGGTTATAAGTTTACCTAAGATCTATCACCGATGTGGTTCTAATGGTAATAAGTTTACCGAAGGTCTATCACCGTTGTGATTCTAAGGTTATAAGTTTACCTAAGGTCTATCACCGATGTGATTCTAAGGTTATAAGTTTACCTAAGGTCTATCACCGATGTGATTCTAAGGTTATAAGTTTACCTAAGGTCTATCACCGATGTGATTCTAATGTTATAAGTTTACCTAAGGTTTATCACCGATGTGATTCTAAGGTTATAAGTGTACCTAAGGTTTATCACCGATGTGATTCTAAGGTTATAAGTTTACCTAAGGTCTATCACCGATGTGATTCTAAGGTTATAAGTTTACCTAAGGTCTATCACCGATGTGATTCTAAGGTTATAAGTTTACCTAAGGTCTATCACCGATGTGGTTCTAAGGTTATAAGTTTACCTAAGGTCTATCACCGATGTGGTTCTAAGGTTATAAGTTTACCTTAGGTCTATCACCGATGTGATTCTAAGGTTATAAGTTTACCTAAGGTCTATCACCGATGTGGTTCTAAGGTTATAAGTTTACCTAAGGTCTATCACCGATGTGATTCTAAGGTTATAAGTTTACCTAGGGTCTATCACCGATGTGGTTCTAAGGTTATAAGTTTACCTAAGGTCTATCACCGATGTGGTTCTAAGGTTATAAGTTTACCTAAGGTCTATCACCGATGTGGTTCTAAGGTTATAAGTTTACCTAAGGTCTATCACCGATGTGGTTCTAAGGTTATAAGTTTACCTAAGGTCTATCACCGATGTGATTCTAAGGTTATAAGTTTACCTAAGGTCTATCACCGATGTGGTTCTAAGGTTATAAGTTTACCTAAGGTCTATCACCGATGTGATTCTAAGGTTATAAGTTTACCTAAGGTCTATCACCGATGTGGTTCTAAGGTTATAAGTTTACCTAAGGTCTATCACCGATGTGGTTCTAAGATACAATGAAGTTCGTTGGGAAAGGAATATCAATAATAATGGAAGCCCCCTGCCGAGAACGTTTCCTATTCTTTTTTCTTTTTTTTGCGGTTGTGTTTTATTATATTATCAGTTTATATCAATTTAACTCCTTCTTAAGAATGATTTTTCTCCACGGTGTATAGAATTAAGCGACGAGTGTTCTGTTAAGGATTAAAAAAAAAAATTAATGTGTCTACAATCTTGAAATAATAAGGAAAGATATTATTTTTTTTCTTTCTGAAAAAAAATATCTATGAAAATTGAATTAAAGTATTGGATGAAGTGAACTTATTTGATGCTTTTTGAAATAACTAACTTAATCTTCTTATGTCTGATTTGAATAACTCATAATTATTGTCTACGTTATTCTCGTACAAATTATAAATATTTCAGCCCTGAATCTACGCTTGATATTATAATTGTAAAATTCTTTATGTCTACAGACTAAAGCAATCTTTAAAGGTGACACGAGTTTTTAACATTATTTTACTGGTCACAAGAAAGATTAAGAATGCACGAATAGAAGTTTATTCCCGTTTTCCCTCGTTCACACTTCCTTTTTTTTTCCTTCAGGAAACAATTTGAGAGTGGGAGGTCGATTTCTACACACAGCTGAACGTCATGAAAAAGATTCTCCTTTTCGAAATTCTCTGGCTCGGCTTTGCCCTCGGTAAGTCAGAGTTGATACGCCTGTTCAGATGATTCAAGATAGGTGAATAACTTTTAATTCTTGTCCTGATTAGATTTGTTCTAGCAAAGTCTACTTCAACTCTAATCTAAAATTTGATTAATTGAATAGACATGGCGCTAAGTTTCACAGCGTTTCCTTGTCAACACGGATCATAATTAAATACCCTTCCATCCTATGTAATCAAACCACTGTTTGGTCTGTCTGTCTGTCTGTCTGTCTGTCTGTCTGTCTCTCTCTCTCTCTCTCTCTCTCTCTCTCTCTCTCTCTCTCTCTCTCTCTCTCTCTCTCTCTCTCTCTCTCTCTGCCACAAAAATTGGCTTTAAAGACAAGAGGAGGAGGAGAAAGAGAACAAGAGGAAGATCATGAAGTATCACAGCAGCAGGAGAAGGAAGAAGAAGACAGAAGAAGAAGAGGAAGATGAAAGAGAAGTATGAGAGGAAGAAGTACCTTGATAATTGATGATGATATTAATTGTGAGGGTTATTTGTGGAAAGTTTCACAAACTAAGGAAATATAATAATAAGAAATGAATATCGGAAAGAAACACGAAACGGAATAAAAAATGAAAAGCGAGATCCAATACGATAAAATACAAAATATAATATAAAGAAATACCAAAAACGACAAAGGCTTTGTTAAAACTGATTCAAAATTTACAAAAACCCTTAAAAAAAAAAAAAAACAAAACAAAACCAAAAAAATCCAAAGAAAACCTAAAATAATTGAAAATTAACTCCCTCAACTCTAGGCTATTTTTATGTTTACAAGCTTTAAAGGCCAGCGTTTCAGAATAGTTTAAAAAAGAAAATTACCATGACATTCCTAATTAATCAATTTACATGAAATTTGGCCATGCAAATTTAGAAAATAAATAAACATTTAAAATAAAACGAATTTGATTACCAAATATTAAATGCTTTTTTAAAAAGAATATTTATATAACTGACCAAAAAAATGTGCCTGCATGTGAAAGTTCACTAGATCTAGATCTAGCGTGGCTGTGCCTCGCAAAAGTGACCTCATGAAAAAAAATTCATAAAAATAAAAGTATCGTCTTCACAAATTCGAAACTAAGATGCTGTGCTGGTGTAGAGGGTGTTCACTCAAGCGGTAGACACAATTGGGGGCGAGTAAAAAATTATTAAAGTTCATCGTGATCGGCTCCACGAGAAAATCGCCGATCCCGTGTAACCCACGGGAAAATCATTCAGTGAGCCACTGGAGGAAATATGAGCAAGGGCAAAATGGTAACAAAAACAAAACAAACCAAAAAAAAAAAGACGCTTTTGATTGAAAAACAGAGTTAAACCATGACTGAATTCTCCTACCTTCATTATAAAAAAAAAGCAGTCATTTGAGTGGCTTGAACCTGACTCTGTAACAAAACATTCTTCCTGTGTCTTCTTTACAAACACTCAAATCGGCCATGACTGGTTTACTAGTACTGACAGCCATTGCAAATTTCGTGTGGTCTAATTTATAGCTTAACTGAGGTCATATATAGCCGATATTTAGTAACGTGGCTAATGTTTCCTTTGTGGGAGTCATTAACAACTGAACACCGGTAGAATATGACCGTGGCTTGATTGCCTTGGGCCAAGTGAAATGTCTAGATTGCTTAACAAACAAGGTGAAGTTCTTGACGGCACCATAAGAACAGAATAGCTAATTGTGTACAATTCAAAGTTATTTCTATACCCTTTTGAACACCCATTACCATTTAGATGTAAAAAGAGAAGAGGAAAAAAAAAACGCATTGCTGTGAATTTGCGAAAGGTTCTTTACTCCTGCAGGCACTTTTGTGGGAATTCATAACCATATAAAAAGCGTTAATAAGGTCTTCAAATTAATAAGAAAAATACAAAATTAGCTGAATGCCCTTATTAACAAGTAAGTTATATTGCATATATGAGGTATTTCTTTTTTCGAAAAAACACAAAGCAATAACTAACAAAGTTGATTGCGTTTAGTTCTCGCTCTAGCGTTGGTGTCTATTAAAGAATCAAATTCTATTATTTTAGTCTGTAGCGTCGTATGAAGTTGTTTCAAAGAAAAATAATTACGTCAACTTCTGAAACTCTCTAAACAATTGCTTTCATTTACTACTATTCCAACCTTTTTGCCTGGAGGAACCAATTTATGAGACTTGTGTGATCCGATACGGCGGAAGCAAAGAGAATTGCGAACCTTCTGAATCATTCCCCTGCTTAAGTCTAAAAATGGAATTCGTAATTTTAAATCTAGATACAAAGATCAAACCAACTTCCCGGCGCTAGTTTTCACGTAAACATACTAGATCTAAATTAGTTACTAATATTAGACTTGGAAATTGTGGATATAACGCCAAAAATCTCAGATTGATATAAAAGAAAATTATTTGCTGACCTAGCTCAGCCATAAACGCCGCCATATTGAATTTAATGCGCACAGGAAAAAAGACTATAAGACACTAGACGTGAATATTCCATTTGCACTTTTCCGACAGCGGAAGTTTGACATCCAGAAGGCAAAGCAAACTTTTCACACCAAAGCTTTCTAAAACAACCACCATCGTGGTAGAGCACAGTCTAGTTCAATGTCGATGATGAAAATTATATCAGTAATTGGACAGGCGGGCATTCCAAATACCCCCAACATGGCATTTTTCTCGCATGGGTAAATAGGATTGGTTGTAAAACTATGATGTTTGAGGATTTTTTGTACCGATAAATTCAAAGTATCTTGAGGAAAAGAAAATATACATATGTAAGTCAACTACTTACTATCATCGACCTGTCAACATTGAAAACTCGAAGTAGGATAAAAATAAGATTTTTCAGATATATCCCATCGTGCATCTGACGATGAGTTTTATCATAACGTTGAACAAATAGAAACTAGAATTATGAACGACTTTTTTACGAGCTTCTAAATTTTCTATTTAAATCGGATATTTCAATTATCGAGTAATATTTCCTCTCTCAAGATATTTTCCTCCTCTTCTTATTTTCGCTTTTCCCTTTCCCTCTCCATCCCTCCCTTCCTCCCCCCCCTCTTCTCTCTCTCTCTCTCTCTCTCTCTCTCTCTCTCTCTCTCTCTCTCTCTCTCTCTCTCTCACTTTCCCTCTACCGGACATCCTTTTCTTTTTTTTATACCTACCTTTTTCTCTGACCCCAATATTCGCTTTTCCCCCTCTGTCACTCAGATAAACTATCTCTCGCTCTCTCTTTTCCCCTTTCTACCTCACCTTGGCTCTAGCGCTGTGTGCGTCCTACCATTCTATCTCTCCTCCTCCCTCTTCTCTCTCTCTCTTTCTCTCTCTCTCTCTCTCTCTCTTCTTTCTGTCTGTCTCTCTCTCTCTCTCTCTCTCTCTCTCTCTCTCTCTCTCTCTCTCTCTCTCTCTCTCTCTTCTTTCTCCCTCAAGACCAGAGGCAGTACATCACTCCCTCCCGGAATTGAGTGAGTGTCTGTATTATTTTATTAACTTTGTTAACACGAGACAACCAATTCATTTATGATATCTTGCGGCATTGTTGACCCTTACGACTCCGAGCATCGCTATCAAGTGCTTGGTGTTACACTCTTCAATGATTCAAAACTTTCCGAACTTCTTCCATTTTTTCTTATCTTTATTTTTCGGCTGAGGTGAAACGAAGTGGAAATCATAATCTTATGAAGTTTTAGGTTAAAGAGAAAGAATGCTAGACAGTTAGAGAGAAATTATCCAGAAACACACACACAGTGCTAGTTCGGCTCACCTAGGGGCGGGGAGGGGAGAGAGGGGAATGAAGTGAGAGGAAGATTGAAAGAAGACAGTAAGAGAACGGTGTAGGAAAATTGAGAAAGGCAAAAATGGCAGCAAGAACATCAAACTACACGGATACAATGATGGGAGGTTGAAACGAAATATTTTCATAAAACCTCTAGAAGTTTAAAGGCGAAAAAAATGTACGGATCTTTGAAAGAGGAGAAACAGATTTACAGGACAAGACTAAAAGAGCGGGGGAATAAGACAGGGGTGGGGAAGGGGTGGGGAAAGACAATACGAAAAGAGAAGGGTAAAAAGACAGAAGGGAAAGGGTTAAGGGGAAAGACAGAGTAAGAGGCTAGAGAGGGTAATAGGAAAAATGACTTGACAAATTGCTTGAAGTGCCCTGTTGGCGTAGGTGAAAAACTCAACAATAATGTTTTTTTTTTTTTTTTTGCGAGCCGTATAATTGCCTTGCGTTTTATCAGCTTCTCTTAGCCTTACCTTGTTCTTTAAATTTAATGAACTAACGAAAGGCTGAAAAAGAAAATAATAAATAGAAAAACCCCACGGTCGCTTCAAGTTTGGTATCAAACCATAATCATGTTTTTTGTTTGTTTGCTTTGTTTTGTTTTTTTTTCCTTTAACCTTAAAGTACGTTGTTTCTCCTTCTTTTGTTAAACGCGAGTAGTGATGCTCCGGATTGAAAACTAAAGACTTCGAACATGTTAAATATTTTGTTTAAAAAAAATGTATTCAGCCACTTTCCTGAATAGGCTTTCATATTTCAAGCACCGGGATTCATCTTTGGTAACATCTTTTTTTCTATATAAACTAGTATTATAAATAATTTAAAAAATCTGTTTGGGCTGTGGGTGGCGGCCTCCCACATGCTCTTTTACCCTGAACTAAAATCTCCAGTCCAAGGTGGTCTGGGATCTGTATATAATAAACCAGAAGGACAGGAGGTACTAGATTTGGTGCGACCACCTCGGAAAGATTGTTTAGTCTAATTATTTCCATGCGTATGGGGTGAGGTAATGAAGCTCTTGCAAGGACTGGTGAGGGTGAATTCACAAAAGATTAATTGCGAGATGGCCTGGGATTTTTAGGCTCATGTCAGAAATTACTGTTTCTGCTATAGGGCTTCAAATAAAAAAAAATCGATTTTTTTCAACGTAAGGATTCCAATGTCTCAAGGTTCTTGATATTTTAAAGCTGTTCTATAAGTGGTTCTCAGTTATTCTTGTAAAGTTTGATTTTCTTTAATGTAGTATGCCTCTGGAGGAGATATATCTGTTAACAGTAGTCTCACCCACCTACTTATTATTGTAAAGTTTGCTTTTCTTCATTGCAGTTGTATGGCTGTGGAGGATATCAGTCTGTTATTTGTGTGAAGTTTGCATTTCTTCCTCGCTTGTCCATCTGAATTGACAATCATGCTTGTCGGTAATCATATCATTACTCTCTTTTTTTTTAATTGCTCCGTTGTTTGAATATTTTCTTCTTACTCTTTTTTCAAATTCGACTACTTACTAATTTGGTTAACTTAAATCATTGGATATTAGAATGAATTGAATTTATTCGCCTTCTAAAACCTCTTGATATATTTTCATTTAGATTCCCTGTTTGCAGCCGACTTGTTATCCTCAATTAGATAACTGGCAAGTGGGGGTGGGGGATAAATAAACAGGATAGGAACAGAGGTAGAAAAAAAATGGATGGAGATTGAAAGAGAGAGAGAGAGAGAGAGAGAGAGAGAGAGAGAGAGAGAGAGAGAGAGAGAGAGAGAGAGAGAGAGAGAGAGAGAGAGAGAGAGAGAGAGTCAGAAAGAAATACAGGTTTAAAGCGGAAAACTGAAGTCCATATAATTTATTAATTCCTATCAATCGGCATTAGCAGGGAAGGAGGGAAATGGAATACACACACACACACAGAGACAGACAGACAGATAGAGACAGGGAGAAAGACAGAGACAGACAGACAGTCAGACAGACTCAGAGAGAGAGAGAGAGAGAGAGGGAGTCAGAGAAAGAGAATGATAGACACAGTGGGAGAAGAGAAAGAAGTTATCAACAGCGTGATTATACGAAGACAAACTACAAGGGGCAACATAGCGACATATTACGGACCTCCGTGCAACAAAACTACAAGGGGCAAACATAGCAACATATAACGGACCTCCGTGCAACAAAACTACAAGGGGCAACATAGCAACATATAACGGACCTCCGTGCAACAAAACTACAAGGGGCAACATAGCAACATATAATGGACCTCCGTGCAACAAAACTACAAGGGGCAACATAGCAACATATAACGGACCTCCGTGCAACAAAACTACAAGGGGCCACATAGCAACATATAACGGATCTCCGTGCAACAAAACTACAAGGGGCAACATAGCAACATATAACGGACCTCCGTGCAACAAAACTGGTATGAAAAATAAATAAGAAAAAAGTAGAACCACATCCTGAAGAAAATAAACTAAAGAAAACCCTTTCTTTCCAATTTATATCTCTTAAAACTTGAACAAGATGGAGAAGCGTTCAAGTTGTCGTCTGATGAAATAAACTATCTGACGTGAATCGTCCTAGTGTAAGTAGATGATGACATTTTGTTGGAGTGAGTTTACTATCTTCGCAAAGTTTCGACTCAAATATCAAGTTCAATACACTGGTTTATCTAACACTGCAATGTTTACTATTCTTAACCTTTGTGTTTGTTGGCCCCAAAATATTCTTTAAGATCCAAGTTTAAGACTGTGAAAGAATAGAATAAAAAGTAGATCATTTTTAAAGTTACATTTATTATATTTTTTGTCTTTTTTAAATGGGTACTTGTGTACCGTTATGTAGTCCATAAATTATAACCAACTCTCGGCAATAGAATGTTGGCCACGTCCCTAGTGGACAACCGCACAATAAAGGTTGTATAAGTGATATCATACATTTTTTATCGCCCATCGCAAAATATCAACATCCTTTCATTGATGTTACCGTTTAAATGCCACCAATATAAATAAAAAATACACGCAAAAGTCGGCCAAAACTTCATTTTTTTTTTAATAATTAAAAAGAAAAATAAATGCCGAGATTAAGTAATACGATGTTTTGCTAAAATTTGAGATCGCGAGAAATCCTCAGTTATCATGAAATCGTGAGAATATTCTGGACAGCGTGTGTATCCAGCTGACGGCGTGAGCCTGTTTCTGCCTGCTAATGGTGTCTGCAATTCAGGATGTTCACGACATTGCTTGCACAACGAAATGTTCAAAGAAACCATTTCGAGTTAGCCGCTCCTGAAAATGTCTCTAATTGTGTTGACAAATCCTCAGACAACGGGATATTTTTTTTGTGAAAAACCTCGATGTTGTGATGTTTTCAAGCATTATGAAATTCTTTGTAGGCTATAATCGGAGTTTTCGATTTTTAAAAAAATTTTTATAATCGGCGCTTTTTCGAGAGTAACGCGAGCGGTAATGTGAGCTTGGTCACTTACATTGATCTTACGACATTTACATTCATGGCTTTATGGAAGTAGAGGTCTAAAAATAATGTTGAAAGCTTGAGTTTTAAAATATCTACGTGTTTGTAAGACCTACATCTATAATTGTGAATAAATCAAAATGGCTGAAATATGTTTCAAACTCATCGGCCTACACTTTACTCTGAACACAGCTTTATAATTATAGCTGTCTATACAACTTCTGGTTCAAAAGACTTAAAAGATAATTAAAAAAAAAAAGACAGTTTTCTGGGTGGGGGGGGGGGGGTTGGTTTTGTTTTGACATTGAGAGTAATAAGCTCATAGAAATACAATCGGATATTTATTAAAAAGGCTTGGATCAAAGCAGCTCTAAAGACATTTAAACTTTGAGATCTAAATTTAGAGTCCGTGTTTAGATCCAGATTTAGAGTCTTGATTTAGACTTGGAAATAGATAGAAGATTCACAGTGTTATATTTATCTAAACAACGCCGGATTACTTGTTCTAAACATTAGTTTGAAAGCACTTTACACTATTATATGCAGTGTTTGAGCGAGTAATCCGGCCATGTCGTCAACGTTATTTGACAATAGCGATGAAAAAAATAAAACATGACAGAAAGCAAAGAAAACTACTGACTATAATACGAAAGATAAGGTGTTATTCTTACTTGTTGAATTCAGTTGAAGGGTTTCAGATAAAGATCTAGAACCAGCATGTACCTAGATCTATCTAGAATCCGATCTAATTTTAGGTTATTTTTATTGACGCTTCCTCCCAAGGGAGATAACTAAACCCGGAGTTCGCAGCTTCTCCATCTTGTTACTTGGGGATTCGTGCATGGTAGATCAACCAGTGTGGCGTAGATTGCAGATACATTTTTATCAGTATTGGCTGCAAATGAAACTAACCCTTATAACAAACTTTGAGTGAATAGGATCGGTCGAGACTTTTGAACGACCTCATATAAATTTGATACTAGTGGAAATGGATTCCACGACAAAACAAGCAGATGGTCACATTTTGCTTTTGATTCATTCTTTAACAAAATGTTGACCTCTTTTTCCTTTCAAGAGACCTCTAGACGTGAAGTCAGATCTGTGATTGTGAAGATTTTCTCAAACGAGGTTGTGAGACCAGCACAGTGGAAAGTGCATTCCAGAGGTCATAGAGCAATTAATGGGTGGCACTAGTCTATTCACCGTCAAAAAAAGGGTTAAATTTGCTTTGCCTCTCTCTCTAGAGAAATTACTCTAAATAAGACGTCTGTGCAAAACGCCTGTGTAATCCTCCTTCCATTCAGAGAGGTTAGCGATATAGCAAAAGGTTCTGCCAACCTGACGTCCGAGATGAAAGATACATTCGAAATCTGGAGGTAGAAAAACCAATGTAGGGTGACGTCACTTTAGCTGGGCTGAAGCTATTTAAGATTGTGCTTCCCACAGTGTTAGGTGTTACTGACAAAATAAATGACATTAATTTTGATCTGACGGTAGCTCAAGAGACTGCCAAAGTTTCCGTCTTCCATTGCCTAGTAGGCTGCGCACAGACTTCACAGTGGCTAAGCTAGGGTGTAGTATCTTTAGGGAGAGAGTAGCGGGTGACTTTGTACATGAAGAAGTGAAAAATGCTGTAAAATCATTGGCACTATTTGAAAAGAACTGGAATCTGACACACACATGACAGACCGAACAATATTTGTTGTTGATAATTTACAATTAACAAATATTGGCTCTCAGTGAAAACCAGCATATCGGGTCAACAATTTCGTCTGCCAGTTTGAGCTCATAGGAACCCTAAAATTCCATTGCCTGTGGCGATACAGTGATGTATGTTGTTTCCAAATGGATATATCCAGGCTCTTTAAACTGAAGCGTCATCTCAATTGGGCCGCAAAACCCCCTGAACATTAAGACTAGCGGACGGAATCAAAAGTTTTCACATTATTTTGATGTTCATCGGCATTTTCCTGATAGAGTACCTTTTCCAAGGTTTAACGTCTTCGATGATCACCCTGACATTACTGCTGGCCCGCAAGAGGGACACCTACTTTAGATATACAAGACAGTCAAATGATTTACACCGGAACATTTTCTATCCGAATCTTGGTTCAAAGTTTTCTACCATGCAGCTGGAGAGAAGTAATTTCTCCCAAGACAAAAGCACAGTCGCACATAAAAAAACTAGTTTTAAATGTATCACTTCCTCCTGGAAACTGTTTAAATTATAAGCTTTTTTTCATTTTTACACAAGCATTTTTTTTTCGACTAATGAAAATATTTTTGTGAAAATTCAGAGCTGCTCGAATAAGAAAGTTCATGTTCTTTTTCTCTATTTTTAAATAGCTTTTCATCAAATTCTAAGACTTCAAGTAAATGCTAATTTTTAAAGTAGTAAGTGTTAAATGGGCTACGTCACTGTACAATAGATTGTCATACAAAGTGAACCACGCGTATATCTATGTATAGTAACAGTTAAATTTTGAACAATTTTGGCCAGGAGCAGATGAGTCAGATATCCGGAGGACACTGGATATACTTATAGCAGATTGGTAATGTCTGCGGGAACACAGCTAGGCAATTCGATCACGCCTAGTTACACACAGTCCTATCGATCCGATACCAATTCCAACTAAAGTCCACTTTCTACAGACAAACTTGATCTCATTGCTAAGGTGAACCTACGGAAGGACTAGTGTTGGTTCCGCTTTCGGTTTCTTATCAGAAGAATAGATTGTGAGGAAGCAGAAGTGTCATATAACAGGAATTCCTCAACAAAAGACTAAGATTTTCTCGTTTTTAAAGTTGTCCAATATATTGCGTCTAAAATATTTGCTACTAGAATCGTGATCAAACTTCAAACAATCATCTTATCATTAGCTATTTTTTTTGGAACGGATCAACATCGAGTCTGCTACAGAATACCACAGGATTGGTGTAAAACTGTTTCGATCGCCTCATAAAATGCTGGACATTAATCCGTAAAATACTCAATAATTCGGACAGATTTTCCCTTTAATACCCCCAATTAAAGCCTTTCAAGCGCTGATGGTGTATGTTATTGGCTGATTTTGTGTTACTTTTTAAAGAAAGGACGCATTTTGAAACCAGGGATACTCTAAAAATACGAAACTAAAGCGTATTGACTCTGCTTTTGACCTCACTTCACAAAGTCTTGAAATCTACGTATGAAACTTTGAAACAGTTTGACAAAAATCTTCTTTCCTTTTTTTTCGCAGCTGCGTCCTGTTTTCTCTATAATTACTTGGAAGTCTATTTTTTTACCTATAGTCTTTGTAGGCGAATCTGAGTAGACAATTTTATAATCATCGTGTTTTGACTAGTTAAATGTTTAAAAAAAAAAAAAAAAAAAAAAAAAAATTAACAAAACCTTAGTGTGCAGTGAGATTTATCTTGACATTTATAAACTCGTTTACCTATATAAATATATATATATATATATATATATATATATATATATATACACACCCACACACCCACACATGTTTACAGTGAAAATATAGGTGATATTCTCCTTTAAAATGCACTTTTATCCTGACTTTAAAATAACAATTCATGACGCGAGTACTCGTTTACTTGGCTAGAAAAACATACATATCTAAGTGAACATAAAAACATACTCGTTTTTCCATTCAATTAATTTTGTTTCCACCTGTCGATAGAGTTACCACCAGGTATATGTCAGTAAGTTTATATGGGGAGGACGGGAAGGCATTACGGAAAGCTGAACGCAGAAAGAAGGAAAAAAAAAGAAAAAACACCTACATAAATCATTATTAGTGCAATAACAATTATCACGGACCAAACTTTAATAGGTTAGACGTTTGAAAGGAAAAAGAAAACGTAAAGAGAAATGTGTGGAACAATGAGTTATTCTTTGTTGAGAAAAAAATGTAGTTTGTTTCTTAATAATCTGTTGAGTTGAAAGAATTGCAAATTTATGGTAATAGAAACTAGGGGAAAATCGAAAATTTTCGTGTTGTTTGCTTTCAAAATTTAGATAAATAAGTTTGTAGAGTAAAGACTGTGTATGAAAGAATATTATATACTCCTCCTCTTGGTGCGATTGGGTTTTTACTCGTCCAGTTTTCGAAATAACCTTTCTCATATTCATCTCCAGTAGAAAGTGGCAAGCATTGATTCTCAATTCCCTGAGTTGTCCAGTTTTCGAAATAACCTTTCTCATATTCATCTCCAGTAGAAAGTGGCAAGCATTGATTCTCAATTCCCTGAGTTGTCCAGTTTTCGAAATAACCTTTCTCATATTCATCTCCAGTAGAAAGTGGCAAGCATTGATTCTCAATTCCCTGAGTTGTCCAGTTTTCGAAATAACCTTTCTCATATTCATCTCCAGTAGAAAGTGGCAAGCATTGATTCTCAATTCCCTGAGTTGTCCAGTTTTTGAAATAACCTTTCTCATATTCATCTCCAGTAGAAAGTGGCAAGCATTGATTCTCAATTCCCTGAGTTGTCCAGTTTTCGAAATAACCTTTCTCATATTCATCTCCAGTAGAAAGTGGCAAGCATTGATTCTCAATTCCCTGAGTTGTCCAGTTTTCGAAATAACCTTTCTCATATTCATCTCCAGTAGAAAGTGGCAAGCATTGATTCTCAATTCCCTGAGTTGTCCAGTTTTCGAAATAACCTTTCTCATATTCATCTCCAGTAGAAAGTGGCAAGCATTGATTCTCAATTCCCTGAGTTGTCCAGTTTTTGAAATAACCTTTCTCATATTCATCTCCAGTAGAAAGTGGCAAGCATTGATTCTCAATTCCCTGAGTTGTCCAGTTTTTGAAATAACCTTTCTCATATTCATCTCCAGTAGAAAGTGGCAAGCACTGATTCTCAATTCCCTGAGTTGTCCAGTTTTTGAAATAACCTTTCTCATATTCATCTCCAATAGAAAGTGGCAAGCATTGATTCTCAATACCCTGAGTTGTGTATGTGTAAATAGGTAAAAAAAAATAGACATCTCTAGTTTGAAAAAAGCTCTTTTTTTTTCTGTCAAATGTGCTTGCACAGTCGAAAAATTGAAAATATGATCACTTATTTTCAAAGCATGATGAAATATGACTGATTAGATTCTGCAATTCATATAGTGGCAATGTTATTGAAATATTAATGAAATTAAGGATATATTTATTTTAAGAAACAATCGTTTATATCCCAAACAAAAATCCTTTCCACCGCACAGTATCATGAGATGTGGCTCCTTCGACAAACCCTCACGTATCACACTCAATCGGTTGATGATAATGAGTTTGAGACATGAAGATTTTTAATCAATTAAAAAAAAAATTCAACTTTCAAGACAAAGGACACACATTGAAGACAGACCACATTTCTTTCCTGCAAGAATAGTCGACAGTAGTCTATATCAGCCAAATGAGTGTGACAAAATAACATCTTAAAATTAGAGAGAGTTTGACAACGAGCCAAGACTCTTTTTCCATGACATATTTGTTCGGTCATAAATCGATAAGTCAGTCGCCTTTCTGTCCTGATCTTTATCATGCCAGATGACAATTGACATCATTACATTAAGGCCGGGCATATGCATCCATCTAGCTCTATTAGCCAACACATGGCAGTAAAGACACATGAAGACACCATCTTAAAGGTGTGTGACACGCGATGGGGAAGTTCTTCTGCATTCTACATCTTTGTCTCTCGATCTCTGTCTCTGTATCTGCCTCTGTCTCTCTCTGACTTTTTACCTCTCTCTGACTTTCTATTTCTGTCTCTGTATCTGCCTCTGTCTCTCTCTGACTTTTTACCTCTCTCTGTCTTTCTATCTTTGTCTCTGTCTGTCTGTCTGTCTGTCTGTCTGTCTGTCTATCTGTCTGTCTGTCTGTCTGTCTCTGTCTCTGTCTCTGTCTGTCTGTCTGTCTGTCTGTCTGTCTGTCTGTCTGTCTGTCTGTCTGTCTGTCTGTCTGTCTGTCTCTCTCTCTCTCTCTCTCTCTCTCTCTCTCTCTCTCTCTCTCTCTCTCTCTCTCTCTCTCTCTCTCTCTCTCTCTCTCTCTTGTACAATTTTCATATCTCTTTGTCTCTCACTGCTTGTCTATAGTTCAGTTTCCCGTCTGCCTTGTCTATTTGTCTATCCATCGATCTATATGTTCTGTCTGCTTCTATGTTCGTTCACCGCTTACCTTTCTTTCTTTTTCTAAAGTATCTATTTATTTTAGTTTCTAATCTATTTTTTCGATCATTCAATCAACCAGTATATCTAATTATCTATTTATCTTTCTGACTATCTATATACTACATCTTGCCCTAAAATGAACATAGTAACATTTCACAACTTTTAATTTCTTTTGCGTTTCTGATAAACGAATTGGATATATAGGTGATTTTATAGTGTTCGAGAATAAATCCAGCAGAAATAGAATGTCAATAAAGGAGATCGATTAATTCTGTACTTTTCCAATCTCTTCTTAGATCATCCTAAAAGCTATTCAAAACCTATGAACTTTCGCATTAAGTGCATAAAAGTGCAATGCCTGCGGGAATTCTTAGCCGCACAGTTATTTTAACCTAAGTGATATTGATAATGAATGTTTAAAAAATTTGTGAATAGATTTGGATTTTACAAAATTAGTTCTTATAAATATTGGGCGCTCTATACTACAACTGAGCTAAGAGTACTTTTTCATTTGTAAAATCTATGAAACAAAACAAAAGAAAAACAAAAAACAAAAAAACAAAAATAGGAAATGGCAAATATATTTTTTTTTCAAAACACGTTGAGGACTTATGAGTTCTCCATGACTAAATCATTCTTATTAGTTTATCTTAAGGAATATAAGAGATGAATTGAACACGATTTTATGCGTTCGTTCATCAGTCGTAAGGGCCAGTAGCTGTTACAGAAATGGGCGACCCTCGACTACCAGTCATCTAGTTGAGCTGTTGACCTCACGATCTCCAGTTTGCTTATTGTTATTCTAGTCACCCAGTATAACTGAAAACTGCACGTCCTAGGAAAGGATGAGATCTGCATACTTGAGTTAGATCTAGTGACAAGGTAACTTTGGTCGGAACAAAGTGAATACAAAGTTTACAAAGCGTATGCAAATATGAAGATAACATATATATATATATATATATATATATATATATATATATAATATATAAATGCATGAATGAATAAATGTAAAACCAGCTTTGAAAAGCCTTAGAGAGATTTCTCATGAAAGAACTTTTTTCCGAACTTATTTTCGAATGTATTTTTGTTGTTGTTGTTTTTCATTGTCTTCAGACAATCTGAACCATTTGTGATAAACTACACATTAAAAACTATTTATATTATGTAATTAACAATCTCTTCAATATCACGAATGATGGAAATAAAGATAAAAACGATATTAATAAAAAAAAATTATTCTAATTAGAGTTTGACCACGCACTTAGATAAATAATCCGTCTGAGATTAAATACTTCCCAAAAGGCATGCACTAATTATTTTTGATATTAACTTATTGTAGAACATAATTTTATCAAATACATTAAGCCAAATGAAATAAAACTCCTTCATCCATCACAAAACCAGAGACAATCAGAAAATAATTTGCAGCAAGATTTTGTTTGACTTTCTGTTCGAATTTCGTTCGCCGCTTCTATAAATATTAGAAAGTTGAACCTCGCACTAAAGGCTTCAGGATCTAGGAAATTCCAACCGCAAAACGAAGTTACGATAATCAAGTTTTGATTGCCTAACCGGGCGCCCACTCGATGCTTAGAAATTGGATCAACTTGTGCCATTTGTTCTCAATTGCAAAAGCATGTGGCGGGAATCGAATTGTATCCGTGGCTGGGGATTGACTCATCACGGTCTGATAAGAACGCCGTTTTTTTCATTATGCCAACGCTGGTTCACGTTCCCGGGTGGTTGTTTGAGTTTTATTATTAGTTTTCCATTTTCTGTATTATCTTTATTGTTTCTGTCTAGTTCTCTGTACAACTCGCGGTACTTTGTTTGGCGGGCAAAGTGCATACACAGAGGTGTCGAACTAGTTTAAAAAACTAAACAAAAAACAAAAACCAATAAAAAAATCAATCCCTTCTTATTAAATTTCTCTCTGTGTTCTCTCGTGCCCCCACCTCCCTTCTCTCTGTGCGCCCGCCCCCCCCCCCCCCCCTTTTCTCTCTCTCTCTCTCTCTCTCTCTCTCTCTCTCTCTCTCTCTCTCTCTCTCTCTCTCTCTCTCTCTCTCTCCTCTCTACATTTCTTTCTCGTATTGCACCTTATTTTAGAACTGTGGATTTTTGACCTCTCTTCATCTCTTTAGATTTTACTACCTTTCTTTGCTTTATCTTGTTTTCTCCATCTTTTTCTTTCTTTCTTTTTCTTCTTTTTTTTTCTCCCCGCCCCAATTATATCTTGGACTTCTAAAATTTGTGAAAATGTATTTGTTCTCACAATTCTTTTTTTTTTTTCATCGCGTGATTCCTATGTTCCAGGTTTTGCCGAATCTTCAAGTAACACAGTCAACTGCAACGACAAGGCTATGCTTGACTGTAACCTTGGACATGACGTCTCTCAATGTGTGCTGAGATCACTAGCCTGTAATCATGTACCAGATTGTCAAAATGGCTGGGATGAAAGCGTGGAAATTTGTGGTCAGTTGGGTTTTTATAATAAATTTTCAAATGATCGTTTTTGACAGTGATGGCATTGATCGTTCAAATTAGACATCTTCAGTACTAATTCTCTCTCTCTCTCTCTCTCTCTCTCTCTCTCTCTCTCTCTCTCTCTCTCTCTCTTGCTCTCTCTCTTTCTCTCTCTCTCTCTCTCTCTCTCTCTCTCTCTCTCTCTCTCTCTCTCTCTCTTTCTCTGGTATTAATATTTTAATGTTGTTCATGAAACTTTAAAACACTACAAAAATTTTGCCTCTCCGAGCTTCTTTCGTTGCACGACTGTCTAGCCTTACTCTCTCTCTCTCTCTCTCTCTCTCCCTCCTCTCTCTCCCTCCCTCTTTCTCTTTCTGCTGCTAGAGGAAATCAGTTAAGTCTCATTTTCTTCTCTCCAATCATCCGTGAAATGTGTGTACGTGAGCAGAACTCCGCGGCCTGATGCGATCAGTGAGGCTGTGGCTGGCACCCTGGTACAACGACAATTGTCTTAAATTAAGCCTCCTCTAGATGATGTGTGTTCAGCATTAAGCATAGTTACGTACTTGCAGGGTTTTTGTTTTTGTTCTGTTTTTCTTTATATCAATCTATGGTGAATTTTTTTTTACTCGTTTGATTTCATTTAATTATAAACGTCGTCATAAACAAATTAAGAATTTTTTTCAGACTCCCACAGCTTGCCACTATTTATCCATGTTGATTTAAACGATGTGTTACTCCCCCCCATCCCTAACTCGTACCCCTGCAGGCTGCCCACCTCACGAGTTCCAGTGTAACTCCAGCCACTGCATTGACCTGGTCAGGCGCTGTGACGTCACTGAGGACTGTCAGGACGGCAGTGACGAGCTGGACTGCGGTCAGTACTTACACTCACTTGCCTCTATCAACATTTCGAGACTCACTTGTTGCTCGTAAAAAAAAATAGGCTTTTAAGTATTTTAGTAAGTATTTTTTTTTTCTATTTTTATTTTATTGACTTTAATGGAACAGCAATTTTCTTGTTGTTGCTGCTGCTCCTGTTGCTGTTGTTGTTGTTATTGTTGTTGCTTATTCTGTTTTTGATTTTGTCTTGTCTTTTAATTAAGCGACTTACATGACATGAAGGAAGGCAAATAGTTGTATTCAGAGACAACTCAATGTCCATATTAATTATGCTGAGGATGTATGCACCACAACATACAAAACATGACGAGCGGTCTTACCAGAAACACCTCGTGAATCAACCAGCAGAACCAGCACACTGATTACCAAATAGAGATTAGAAATACCTTCATAATAGTCTCAGATCAGTTCTCTGATGGAAAACACAAGGCATCAATTTACCGTCCATACTTTTTAAACGATATACGCAGCGCTAGTGGCTCTGCTGAGTGAATGGAACCATAAATTTTCCTTGAGATTTTGTCCAGAAATTAACTGACCTTGGAGGATGAACTCATGCACTGAAAAAACATTAGATATATAATTTCCTAGGACGGATACTGGATCTTTCAATTGCTTCATGCGAGAAAATTTAGAGCCCGAGAGGCTGGTTCGAAATGATACGCGAAAAAAGCTGAAAGGCTGCCTTTTTATTCGATCGAAATATTTACTTAATTGAGATTTTATACTTTTCATATTCATTGTGACCAGTTAAAGCTCAAAATTTGGGAGTCAGTTGCTTACTTATCTTCCACTTTCCACACCTCGTGATTTAACTGCTTAACCTTTCTCTGGCAAAGTGGATCAGTCAGGATTTTATCGAACCCGCTGATCTTTCTCCTTGTCATATAAATATAACTCAAAGAGACCGAGAATTTTGAGGTATGGTGAATGATGAAAAATGGGCCTCTGAAACGCTATCCAAGTCAGCCCGCTCGACCTCTTAGAGCAGTGGGTAACCAACCCAAAACTGCAAGATAAATAGGATCCCTCTTCCAAGTTGGGTCTAAAGATGATCATGTTTACGTGAAGTAATTTGCAGCTAGCAACACCATTCCATCGAGTGCTGTGTGCTCAAAAGCACCAACTGTGTTGATTGCGATTTATCGCTTGCTCTTTTCCACATGTCGCTAACAACACGATTGTGATAGCCGGCCGTTTTGTGGGATGGTGCTGCTGCAAGTTGCCTTGTTTAAACATATCTTGAAGAACTCGCCATATTATGTTGTGTTCATCATGAGTTCACTTCACTGAGTAAAGATAGTTCAAATCTGCGCACACGAACAAACTTGTTTAAGCTCTGCAGAGGAAGAAAAAAAGAAACTAAAAACAAAACAAAGCAAATTTTTTAGCGCGTTTCCTCAAGGAACTCATAGCTTCTACTTATTTCAATCGTTTATTGTACAATAACTTGTGATCTACCAACTATTCATATGATTCGCTCGTTTAAACAACTCCATGAGAAATTTAAAGAGCTCAAATTTATCTAAGGCTACACCTAGCTGCCTGATACAGGCAGAACATGCTTTCTGCTACTAGGAGTTGACTATGTTTCTATTTTTAGCCTGCCTTTACTCAGAAGACTGCGCCATTCGATCTGTAAGTCAATAATTCGTTTTGTCGAGAGCTTGGCAACCCATTTAGACTGGGTGTTTCAGTGTTTCCAGGACGGCTGCTGTCCGCAGAGCTAGATGGGCGTCGACCAGAGCCCATGGCGGTTGTTTCTTCTGCGCACAGCCCAACCATAACGGGTTACTGAGACAATCGAAAGACCTAAACATCCCAAAATGTTTTCAAACGTCTGTCGCGGTAGATGAAAATTGACATGTTAAATTCCCTCCTATCGGATTGGTTTCTTTTTTTCCTCCTGATTGTTTTCTTCAAATATGCCTGTTTTATTACACCGTAGCGCATTTTGTTGTGGGTTTAGTTCAGTATGACATTCATACAAGGAGTTATGCATGTGTCAGCTTTTCTTTCTGTGTACCACCTGAGCACCTGAGGTCTCCGTAGAACAGCGTTCGTTAATGCTGCAGATCTATTTTCTTGGAAATAGTCTGAGACGTTGACAGTTCGAGCCAGTTCCATCCATCACGGCCAGTGTAATCCGAGCCAGGAAGGAAATGTAGCTGTGGACAGTAAGCCGGGTGCCGCGTTACACGTCAGGACAGACGGCAACTTCTCATGAAAGATTGAGCTGAGGCCGCCAGATTTGTTCTCTCTAGTGTCTCAACCATTGCATCACATCAACAATGCCGAATTATTTATTTTCATATTTAAACTGATCAACACACAGAATTGATCGTTCTGATTTCAAAACATAGGGAACCAAATTGACCTTGTGCTGGTACAGTTTGTTAAATCAACTCATTTACTAATGCCTTTTTACAGAGGCAATATAAATAGCATAATTGAACGTGTTTGATAACTGATTACTGGTAAAAAAAAAAAAAAGAACACCGAACAAACCCATATACAACTGTTTGAAAAAGATATCGTTAAAAAGTAGAATCTTATGGATAGTAATAATTATTAGCGGGATACTTAAATCTAAACTGAGTCATTATGAAAGACGACATAATAATAAAAAAAATTGCAACCATATTTCTCCCTAAGATCCATGTTTTCTGTAATACTTATACAGCAGGATGAAAAGATCCATATTTTTGTAATACTTATACAGCAGGATGAAAAGATCCATATTTTTTGTAATACTTATACAGCAGGATCAAAATATCCATATTTTTTGTAATACTTATACAGCAGGATTAAAAGATCCATATTTTTTGTAATACTTAAACAGCAGGATTAAAAGATCCATATTTTTTGTAATACTTATACAGCAGGATCAAAAGATCCATATTTTTGTAATACTTAAACAGCAGGATGAAAAGATCCATATTTTTTGTAATACTTAAACAGCAGGATTAAAAGATCCATATTTTTGTAATACTTATACAGCAGGATGAAAAGATCCATATTTTTTGTAATACTTAAACAGCAGGATTAAAAGATCCATATTTTTGTAATACTTATACAGCAGGATCAAAAGATCCATATTTTTTGTAATACTTATACAGCAGGATTAAAAGATCCATATTTTTTGTAATACTTAAACAGCAGGATTAAATGATCGATATTTTTTGTAATACTTATACAGCAGGATCAAAAGATCCATATTTTTTGTAATACTTATACAACAGGATTAAAAGATACATATTTTCTTGAAATTCTTGTACAGCATCGTAAAAAAACCTCCATATTTTCTTGTAATTTTTAATACAACAGGATCAAAAGCTATGCAGATGCTACTATAAAATGACTGATTCTGTTTTTAAATTTTGAAGTGTAAACCATTATAGCCTCAAAAATGTCATTTCATAGTCCCATATTTTCTTATTTATTACCGTACTAACAACCCTTTATCGTTTTTAGAAAAGTCCTTCAGAGAGGAAAAAAAAATGAACTCATTGTTAATTCTTTTGATATAAAATTCATACATGATTTTAATAGTTTTGAAAATATCATTTTATATACAAATCGATTGAATTTCCTTATCAGGTAAACTAAAGCATCGAAGATCTAAGGAAGAGAAATCTATTTAGCACCCATTTGCAAATATTTGGCAAGTCCTTTTTTGTTGCTATAGCTAATCTGCTAGAAGATTGAACGTAACCTATCCACTAGCAGTTTTGTCCCGTATGGTAAAATTTAACAGCTAAGCTCCGGATTCCTCAAATCTGACGCGTTGTGTCCTCATAGAATATGCGTTGAAACTTTGTGTAGGTGAAAAAAGTAATGCGGTCTTCGTAAAAATGCTTTAACTTCTACGGATGCTCTACAATATTTCAGTTGGCTCTAGAGAAGACCAAAATCGACGCAAGATGAGAGAGATTCGGCCAATTTAAACTGGACTTGTTCGTTTACATTGTTCTCATGAGGATGTGCTATCAGTCTGGTCCTTTGTCTCTGTGTCTATCTGTCTGCTTGTCTGTCTGTCTGTCTGTCTGTCTGTCTGTCTCTTCTCTCTCTCTCTCTCTCTCTCTCTCTCTCTCTCTCTCTCTCTCTCTCTCTCTCTCTCTCTCTCTCTCTCTTTCTGTGTCTCTCTCGCTTTCTTTTTCTTTCTATAAATCTCTATTAATATAACGCTCTCAGAAGAATGACAGAGGGAGGATAAATAGAATTTGCTGCTAATTATGAATTTTAATAGAAAAAAAAAAGCCAAAAATTTAATAAGAGGCTGACGGTTGGAAAAATGAAAGGATTTAATAATCCTAATTTAAAAAACAAACAAACAAAAAGCAACCAAAAACAGAGGAAAAGAAATTAAAAAAAAAAGACCTAGTGAGGAAAAGAAAACGAGAAGTGATTAAGTTTTATTCTCATTTGAATAAAACGTTGAAAAGACGAAAACTAAAATGCAAACAGGAAGTCGACAAATTTTTTTAGAATAATGTTGTAACGTTGCAAGATAGCAATGAAAAAGATGATCGGAAAAATTGAAAGAGGCAGAATATTACTCTTGCGTTCATTAATCAAAATTGGGAATATTATTTTACCGAGCAAAAATTACTTTGAACGAGAGTAAAGACTTCGTCAAATAAAATCAAGAAATTGTTAGCTTTTCGGTTGTGTTATCATTAATTTCTAGTTAAAGTAGTTATTTTTCTAAGCATAGAAGGGGAAATAATTAGTTTTGTCACTGTATTCCAGGATCCTCGTTGATTATGAAAAAAAAATCCAGTCAATATTAATTTTGGGTTTCTCTTCTATATAATTATAATGGAGCTAGGCGAAAAACGAGGACTATCTAACCGAGCATTTCTAGACCACCTCGGAATGTCAAATTTGGCAGCAAAGAAGTATTTTCCGGAAGTTAAAGGCAAAAATGTGATTATTATTTCTTAAAAGAAAAAGAACTGTTTCCTGTAAGCACAGCTGGGCAGAGGTGGCAGGAATGAAACTGAAAGTACGCATACAATGTAGTCGGTGGCAGATCTAAAACCGTGTGGAATAGATTTAGATCTAGAACTACATAATAAAGTGATTTAAGTAAAGAATCTAAAAAAGTTGCTTCGACATAAATTCAAAATCTATGGCCTTGATTTTTTCAGTAGCTAGACTCAAATTAAAAGGTTGAGATCTACAAGAAAGAAATTTAGATTTTACTTTTAGGCTTACAGATTTTAAAAAAAATCCATGTGGTTTTAAATAACTGCACAGCTAAGAATTCACGCAAGGCAGTGCACTTTTATGAACTTAATGCGAAAATTCAAAGCTTTCTTATAATTTTTGAAAGGAACTAAAAATATATTGGCAAAGTATAGAATTTGTCGATTTTCTTTATTTCGAGAGGGTTTAAATCCTTTATCTCAAATTTTGTGTTCAGAATAAGAATAATCGAGATATCGAGATTCTAAGTAAAGATGGGTAGGTGGAGGTATGTATCTTGATCATTTAAGTAAAAGGATATATTCAAGTATCAAGACCATAAAGCCTAATTAAAACGCATACGTACCCAAGCACCGGCAAATCGACACCATGGTCCCGTTCGTCCAACGTGGTTTACAGCTTGTTTATTTAATTTTCTAAAAAAAAAAAGATAATATTTATCAAAACATAAACGTTAAGAACATATATTTAAACCGCAGTAAAATCAGTCCTGTTAAATAACATAAACACATATCGACCTGCCACAAAGTTTGAAATTGAACCAAAAGAAAAAAAAAAAAAAACAATAATGGCAACATTAAGTTTAGGGCTTCAAGTTGAGAGTCTGCAATACACGAGCAAGGGAGAAAGAGTTGTTCAATCTTTTTTGTGTCATGGAATAATATTAACAATTAATTTTGTTCTGGTAAACCGTATGGGGCCACGTTTAACATGAAAATAAGCATCAATTTGTGAACTGCTACACTACACATACTAGGCTAATGGTGTGTAAAGGTTATGTTTCTTCTCTTGCTTTTGTATCAAATTTTATGGGTCCACCCGCTGCTTATTATGTTGTATTTTTGAAATAACTCAACAATAACAATCGTAAAGAGGAGATGGAGCCAAGAATACAAATAATTATATTGAGGATAACAAACATTTTACATTTTACGGCTCCAGAATAACTAATTGCTTGAAAATGTGGAAACAATCTGATTACCACAGGAACTCAAAAATATGATAAACAACAACAACAACAAAATTAGTGCACAAAAAACAAAAAAAAACAAACACGCAACGCCAGGTCTTTATCAGCTTTTTGTGTCGCCTGTTAATGTATTAAAATCTATTTTTTTTTCACACCATCATGCAGTAAAAAATATTGCTTCGCGTTCTTAATGTAGTTTCAGGATATATTGAGTGGTTTTTGGTTTCTCACACAACCTCAGAAGCAGAGATTGGCTCAGATTACGTTCAACAGAAATCGCCCAAAGAAAGAAAGCTCTGTCGCTATTGCTTGCTTCTAAGTGGAGGTGGTGATGATATTTATGAACAGCTGAGGCGCAAAATCATGGTGTTTCGAGGCTCCTACGCTTGTAGCCTGTAATATCACTCCAGCATCAACAGGGGTGACCTAAGTGACTGTTTTTCACAATTATTGCTTCCTGCCCTTTCAATATTTTGTTACACTGAAATTATCATGCCAAGCCATCTGACTATCCATCTCTCATTTCTATTTTGTTTTATAAATGTCTTCATGACATATAAACAACTAATATTTGAGGATTAAAGTAATATCCTAATGCCGAACATATGATTCCACCTGAATGTTTCTGTGATCTCTATCTAACAATGTATGGTCACAGGTGTTCCAACATAATCATAATTATCTTTCTAAATATCTTGAAAATCATGGAGGAAGTTTTGGACTGTGAGTTTTTTTCTTGAGATTAGGTGTTGTTGACCTTTGGAGAGAGAGAGAGAGAGAGAGAGAGAGAGAGAGAGAGAGAGAGAGAGAGAGAGAGAGAGAGAGAGTGAGAGAGAGAGTTGGTAGTGAGCTTAATATGTCCTACAGTAAAGTTACACCGGCACCACTAAAATGTGCGGCCGGAGGACATTTGATGCGTGAGATGTTCAGTTTCCGCTTTGAAAAGGGCAAACAGACCACCTGATCGTCCATCCATCCTGGAAGTCGACGATGCGGCGTATCCCACTTGTGAGTTCGTGAGGATAATTTCCGTCAGCCCTCGGATGGAGCCTGATGTGAGTCAGGAAGGCACTTTTGGATTAGGTCACCAATAGGGAATGCGATTTCCCAAAGAGTTATGTCCCTCTATTGAAAGTCGTGAGTTTTGTTCTACAATCAGAAGCATTTTGAAGAGGTAAACAGAACTAAATTAATCTGTTATAAATGTCTTGCCATGTACGCAATTTGTGTTTTAAGTTTTTACTTCGAATTTCACACCAATATACGTTTTTTCAGACGCTGTCGCTAACAACCACTTAAGTACAGCTCGTGTCTTCCAACTAGGTAGCAAAAACAAAAATTGGCAGCGATTTGAAGCCATTTTCAAATCGGGTAAAATATATAACAGTTAAGGCTTAAAGGTAAGACTTTTGAAACAATTGAGAAAGTTAACGGTTATGCAACCAAAAGCGAAGAAAAGGAAAATACCTCATTGTCCCTTTGTAGCGAGTATTTCCAGACTACAACACAGGTTCTGAGCTTCTTGCAAGTAAGAATCTGTCTTGGGATTTTGAATCTTGAAAAGGCGTTGGAAAAGGCGGTGGAAATTCGGTTCACTTACACATTTTTATCGAGCTACTGTGCCACTTTATCGGTTTCTCGTGTCTATTTCACGGATGGCTCCTGCATGAATTAGATGAGAACATATTTCGCTGCTTGTAAAGTTGATTCTAGGCAGTCGGTTGCAACACTTGGAACCCCATTACCAACCTCTCCAGATTTAATTTAGTTCTCCACCCTGATTGGGCTCAGAGTGTCCTCTGCTGTCGCTGCTTGTATCACCTACAAGGCTGCATCATCGACAAGACTAGGCCAATGTACTTCCATACTTGCCATCACTAACTCGACATTTTAGGGGGGTTTTTCCACTGTTCATCGTTCCTGGCAAACTGACACACCCTAAACTGAACTAGCGATACTAAATTATTGCGGAGCTTAAACGGGAAATAAGGGTGCAGCGGCCATATTAATGGACGTGAAATCCTCTTCACACGAATGGTGTAAGCCAATGCTTTTCGCATGGGCTGCGATGCATCGTTAAGTTCCTACACATCGATTAATACAAGCCTAAGACTCGAAACAGATAATTATCCTCCGCAAAAGAAAGTCAGGGCGCGAGTCAATCGCCAAAGAAAAGTGAAACAGACCTTCTGAGTTAAAAAAACGAAATACTTACCATAAAAGTTATGTCCGCGCACGTGTATGTGCAGGTCTTTTCAATGTTTTCAATTTGTTTCCGACTATATGTCCTCAATTTTTTTCCTCAATGAGGGACTGAGCGATGAGGTGAAGTGGGGAGCAGGGTGGAGGAGGCCAGAGTCGAGAGCTTGCTAGATCAATTTGCTTCATTCAATCCCAGCTCATTGTTATCTATCACTGGTGTAAACGCCAGTGAAAGCTGGAAAGTACTTATGTCAGGCATAAGAAACTCATAGCTCTAAAATCATACGATATAGTATTAAGTCAAATGAACATTTAAAAAAATGTGAAAGTTTAATGTTTGGTCAGATGTGAACGCAATACTCAGGCATGCGCAGCAAACTGCTGCCTCTCAATAGATCTACGTGAGTAGTGCCAAAATAGGAGGGGTGTACGAGTCCCTTAGTGATAACACAAATTAAGACTCAAATTTTATATTTTTCAAATTCTCAATAAAATAAATAACTTGTCCCACCTCAGGTCGTCCTAGTCACGTGAGATTTTTTTTGTCCCACAGAAAAAGAGTTTGACACAGCATATAAAATAAAATCCAACTCTGTTTTTATTATACAGAATGCACTTCAAATTTATTACTCTCCTTGAGTGCTTGAAGTAAGAAAGTTTATCAACAGCAACCTAGTTACATTTAGTACTTGGTCTCTCACGGAAGTAAGAAATAAATCTTGTTCTTACTGTTGTATTAAACTGTCTGTAAGCCGAGCTTAATCTACTTGTCTAAAACAGCTGGCAAGCGAGCAGAGGTGCCGAGAGGGGGCACTAAGTGGGGACAGTTGGACTTGATTTATTAGTTTCCGCCCAGGCATGCCTGCTAACACTCTCGATACTGAGTCTTTATTGTTTACCCTTGAGAGTTAAGTAGAAAAAAAATTAATTTTGTTTTTATTTTTGTTTTTCAGTAAATAAACAATACATTTTATGTTTTCTCTTGCGTGGCTTTAGAATTTGTTTTATTATACAAAGCCCGATATTGATAAAATCGACTATATCCTTTTGTTGAATGCAGTATTCATAATAAAGAAAGCTTATTGGTTCCGCCTTGGGAAAATTTAAGTTACAGTTTCGCACTTAAAAGAATTACATTATTGCGGACAAAAAGTGCATTCAATGAATCGTTGAATTTTATTTAAGTTAAACAACGCAAACAAAAATACGCATATAGGCGAAAATACATTTTACGAAAGTAATACTGAAACTGCGAGTCGAACTAAACAATATTTCAAAGATGAAAGAGATCATTTTAAAAGAAAGGTCACGCAAATAGCTCGACCAGTCCGAGACATGCAGATATTTATAATTACGGCTTGAGATATACAAGCAATTATAAAAATTATATGTTTTTGTATAATTACTGACAAAGCCAATAGGGCAAAACGTGTTCTATGTCAAACACTATTGTTTTTACTTAGTACATTGTCTTTGAGTTCACGTTGCTGACATTTATCTTTTTTTTTACAGTTCTATAACAGATCTAGCTTGATTCGTGAACAAAACTAATCTGGACGGTCATTCAATTGAGGGGCCTATAATATTTCGGCTTATAGCATCCGATGGTGCCCTCTTCTCTTGGCCTTGGCTAGGCAGTGTGGAGCTAGGCGATGAGTTTAACTATAAGAGGCGTGGTTTAGTGGACAGTTTTAATAAAACACAGCACCATTATCGCCTCTACCAAGCTTGGTAACACCGACTGAAAATACCGGTAAAGAGACAAAGAAAGCTGGAAAAGCTAGGAAGAAGAAGAAGGAAAAGAAGAAGAAGAAGAAGAAGAAGAAGAAGAAGAAGAAGAAGAAGAAGAAGAAGAAGAAGAAGAAGAAGAAGAAGAAGAAGAAGAAGAAGAAGAAGAAGAAGAAGAAGAAGAAGAAGAAGAAGAAGAAGAAGAAGAAGAAGGAAAAGGAGGATGAGGAGGAGAAGGAGGAGAAGGAAGAGGACTAGGAGGAGGAGAAAAAAGGAAAAAGAGAACGAAAAAGAGGAGAGGAGGAGCAGGAGGAGGGCGAGAGGGAGATGGAGAGTTAAATGATTATGCTAATGAAATGTTGATGATAGGGATGATAATAATCTTGAAGATAATGAAATACCTTGAGTGGATTGAACTCATTACAGGAATAGCAGATGAAAAACTCTCATGAAGTCCTCCAGTGTTTATTGAGGATTATCCGCATGCTTACATTCAATTTGGAAAGATGACTATGGCACTGTAAGTGGATCAAAATACACAAAAAGATGCCTTAAGAGCAAAGTGAACTTTTCTGCGCTCTAAAACCAACATCGAGATGATTTTCGAAGAACTCGAATATCAATATATATAAAAGATATACCACTTTCTTCCTGGTCTAGCAATAATTATTTCATTACGCCTTGAAGACAATGCGGAGGCTAACTGAAAATAACAAAATAAAACAAACAAACCATAAGGATTGCGGCTCTGAAATAAGTATTGACTTTTCTTGGTTCTTCTCTCTCCAGTTTTACTTCTTTAAAATTTCAAATCAAACAAGGCGAGTGACGCTTCGGCCTCACACGAGACCACACTGGAGAATGTAGATGTTTGTATCCGCAAGAGTTTCTGTCATCGCCTGGTACTGTTGACGACTCTGGATGAAGACATTATTGGGTGATTTAGTCCTTTCATAGGGGTTGGCTTGAGCCAAAGTTCTCGAACGATGTCTCGTGTACGTCTCTCTCTCTCTCTCTCTCTCTCTCTCTCTCTCTCTCTCTCTCTCTCTCTCTCTCTCTCTCTCTCTCTCTCTCTCTCTCTCTCTCTCTCTCTCTCTCTCCCTCTCTCTCTCTCTCCCTCCCTCCCTCTCTCTCTCTCTCTCTCTCTCTCTCTCTCTCTCTCTCTCTCTCTCTCTCTCTCTCTCTCTCTCTCTCCCTATTTCATTATCTCTCTTTTTCTATCTGTCAGTTTCTCCGTCTGTCTGTTTCTCTTTCTCTCTTTTACAGGACACGTCCCTATAAATGTCAAGTTCATAGACCTTTCACTGTTTATTTATTTAGTTCTGTATCTTTTCAAAATACATTCCACGTTGATAACAGGATAAACCAAAGAAGAACTTTTGTGAGTTTATGAGGGATTGGAACTAACAAACACTATGGTGACAATCTATATCTATTTCTATTCTATGAATGTCACTGCTGCCTCAACCCCGTCGCCCTCCCTCCCCCCCCCCCCCCCCCCCCAAAAAACAAAAAACAAAAAAAAAAAAACATTTCGAGACTTTCCACTTCATTTCTGTGTCCCAGCAAAACCGTTTTTTTTTTTCGTCTTAAATTTTTTTTTAGTATTTCACAGTTTCACAAATGGATCAAAATCCATTTGCCTATTATCAAATATTTTATTATTTCCTAATATAGTAATGATAACAACAACACCAAAAACAACAACAACAACAACAACAACAACAACAACAACAACAACAACAGCAACAATAATGATAATAATAATAATAATAATAATAATAATAATAATAATAATAATAATAATAATAATAATAATAATAATAATGATGATGATGATGATGATGATGATAGTAACAATAATAAAACCAACAGCAAGAACAACAATAACATTATTCATGATACTTTTATAATGTTTATAATAATGATGATGATGATGATGATGATGATGATGATGATGATGATGATGATGATGAGGATGATGATGATGATAATAATAATAATAATAATAATAATAATAATAATAATAATAATAATAATAATAATAAAAATACTACTGCTGCTGCCACCACCACAACTACTACTACTACTACTACTACTACTACTACTACTACTACTACTACTACTACTACTACTACTACTACTACTACTACTACTACTACTACTACTACTACTTCTACTACTACTACTAATAATGATAATGATAATAATAATAATAATAATAATAATAATAATAATAATAATAATAATAATAATAATAATAATAATAATAAGAAGAAGAAGAAGAAGAAGAAGAAGAAGAAGAAGAAGAAGAAGAAGAAGAAGAAGAAGAAGAAGAAGAAGAAGAAGAAGAAGAAGAAGAAGAAGATGGTGATGATGATGATGTTGATGATGATGATGATGAAAAAGCCAGTGTAGTCAGAACTTAAATGCCTATACCTTTAATTGGCCACGTGGATGTGCGGAGCAATATGTTGAGATGTAATCAAAAGTAAAGCAGCTTCTTCCAATGCTATTTTGATCGTCTTTTATGATAATGATCTGGGGTGAAGTATTCATACTCTCATAAAAGATATTACTAAGGTAGTTATGTGTTTCTTGTACTTGTTCTGCAATAACAACGAGAATGAATTGCTTTAACTCAGTCTGCCTTTTATTGTCTCCTGCATGCCGTTTGCAATAGAGTTTGCTGCCACCAGCTTATGTATCTAAAAGTACGAGTATTTCTAACATTTCTATATTTTTGAATTTATATCCCTTTTCTTTCGAAATTTCTGTTTGTCAGTATATATCTTCTATTTCGCTCATTCTCCTTCTCTCTTTACCTGCCTGCCAGTCGGCTTGCCTGTCTGTCTGCCTGTGTGTCTGTCTGTCTGTCTGTCTATCTCATTCTCTACCTCACTCTCTGTCTCGTCGCTCTCTTTCTCAGATTTTCTTTTCTTTCTACCTAAGCAGGCTTAAAAAATGTCCTCGATTGTTAAATAGTCATGGTGTAAATTATTATTATTATTATTATTATTATTATTATTATTATTATTATTATTATTATTATTATTATTATTATTATTCTTCTTCTTCTTCTTCTTCTTCTTGCTATTCTTATTCTTCTTCTTCTTCTTCTTCTTCTTCTTCTTCTTCTTCTTCTTCTTCTTCTTCTTCTTCTTCTTATTATTATTATTATTATTATTATTATTATTATTATTATTATTATTATTATTATTATTATCATTATTATTTAAACGGGCAATTTTTGCTAATGAGTTCACCTCTATATTCACGTGATTGTCTTGAACCTAAGCATGTCACGGTTTTTTTTTTTGTAATATTGTGAGGATTTTTAAGTTCAGATAACGTCGTCCTTCACAACTATCTTATTTAAAAGCTGAAAGGGGAAAAATTATGAAAATATAATTATATTTTCCATTAAAGATGGTTTCTGAATGAAAAAAAAAGTTTTCTAGCTATGATTTTTTTTCATACGTCGGTATAGACGGGCGCTGTAAGGCTCGTGGTGGGACCAGGTGTTTAGGGGCCTCCATAAAGCTTGTTTTGCATATTCTGTATGCCAGGTCCATTTCGTTCCTTAAGAACTTTAACGCCAACCCATCGCCACTGCTTACTTTCTGGCTTTTGACTAGCTCCCACTTTCCCTGTAAAAGCACAGAGCGCTTATGTTTTTGTGTTTTTTTATGTAAGAAAGGTATATGACTTATAGACACTCAGAGACATCATGATGTTCAAAGCATCAACAACTCGAAGAAATGCGTTTCCGTGAATTTGAATTCAGGGAAATTAATCGCAGAAATTCAAATGTTTTTCCCATTAATTTGGAATGTAAAAAAAGGGCAGGTGTTTACATTCTTCCTATTTCCACCCACAGAGTCAAACGCCTACATTAAGGTTAGTGTAAAATATTCTGCTACTGGATTAGTCTGACCATCACATCACTTGTGGTACTGATAGCCACTGAGTCATTCCGAGTCACGTGCGCTAGCCTACATTAATCCTGGTCTTCGTGTCCAGTGATATAATCTCACAGCTTCATGTTTTACAAGAGCGCAGTGAAAAGATATCATAGAAGATCGAGCCTTTCACTAACACAGCCACAGGTTGCTTTAGAATTTCCTCCATGTCTTGCGTAGAGGAGCATTCTCGAGGCATTGAGCTTCATGGGTTGTATGGAATGGGTTCATTCCTCATTAGTAATGAATAGCCGCGCAGTGGTCAGAGCCCCAGGGACACAGTAAATCCCCCCGTCCCTCCCTTGCATCCTGAATCTGGGTAAAGTTTACATGAGGAACCACGAGACAAAGCTCGACAGTAATCTCGCACTAAATCCAAGTATCGAGTTCTTGTTATTGGTCCTCCAGTCGCGATCCTTGCTTGAATCAAATCTCTGAGGAAGATACGCGGGATCGTGCATGTCATTGACCAATGTCATGAGCTAAACTGGTCTGAGGCTAATGAAGGAGGGGTTACAGAAAGAAAAGAAGAAGGAAAAAAACGAGGAAGAGGGATCAAATCGATAAGGGAGGGCAGAAGAATCGAAATGAGGAGAAGGAGAGTGCAGTGAAGAAGGAGAGTGTTACTGCCGGAAATGTAGAGGAGCTACTTTGAGGAGGTGATGTCGAAGCCACAGGACAGAAGAAAAACAAAAGCTGTTCTACCGCCTTTCATCAGCGGAAGAACACAGCACAGTCATGATAGCAATCATAGGAAAATTAATAGCACTATCTAGCCGGACGGTATGATTTCCAGACCCAATACAATGACAACTTCGCTACGCCTCTTTGTCTCCCTTCTCTCACTATCCCGGTGAACGTGCCTTCACAGAAAAGTCCAACTTGTTTCCTCGCTCGCCCGAACTTCATTTCATTCCATCATCGATGAGTCTCAGCCCCCTAGCTTTCCACAGACTTCAGCCCTGGCTGTTCTTTTGATTCTTTTGTGTTTTAGGAGCCAAAATAATAATAATAAAAAAAAAACAGCGGCGTTTATCGTGCGTGATTCCTGTAAAACAAAATGACGCAGGTAGCTCTAGTGCTCGTGCCGAAACACTCGGTGAAGGCTTTGGAAAAACAAAGGTAGCGACAGGGTGATGCAAGTGGTAGTAAGATCTGGATACAATAACTTACACTTTATTGGTCTGGTGCGCGCCAGTTAACACATTATAGCCTGAACGCTTGGATTTCATGAAGCCCTCTCTTCCTTTTATCCCCCCCCCCCCAATTTTTTAATCCAAACCCAAAAAAAAAGGAAAATATTTTTGGAAAATAGGTTGGTAGAGGAATGGAAACAGGAAAGAAGATAAGATCAGGGCTGAAAGCCACTTGACAGCTGCCTGCAATCGGGATTCTCACAACAAAATCAAATAAATGAAGACAAAATCATTATGTATCTCAGTTTATTCTATATCACGACGTTTTGAGAATCTTTTTCTTAAAAAAAAAAAAAAAAAAAAGCCGCAAGATATCAGATTAACCTCTCCCCCTCAAATCGATCTTTGCCTGTTCTTTTCTTCTCTAGATTATTTTGTTTGTTGCTTGTTTTTTTTTTTTTTTTTTTTTCCTTCCCTAGCTTATAGATATTTAAGACGCATCTGTCGCAATTTCGACAGCGGTTTCTGATTTCTTGGTCCCGATATGCCTTTCGCAAGGTAGGGATTAGTTGTGACAACAGGATCTTGTTTGAGGAAACCACTGCTCCCTAAACAATTTTGACTTTAAGTTAATTTTTTCTCTTTCTGTCTGCCTGTCTGTCTGTCGGTCTGTCTCTCCCCCTCCTCCTATTTCACGCTTTCTCTCCCCCCTCCACTCTCTCTCTCTTCTCTCTCTCTCTCTCTCTCTCTCTCTCTCTCTCTCTCTCTCTCTCTTTCTCTCTCCAAATACAGAATTTCGCGTTTCCCTCCACAGAGACGTTTGCATGCCCCAAGACCCACTTCAAGTGTGCTAATCACAAGTGTGTTCCGCGCGACAAGCATTGCGACTTCGAGAACGACTGCGGCGACAACTCGGACGAAAGTGACAACTGCGGTAAGTAAAATCAAAGAAATTGACAACCGCGGTAAGTAAAATCAAAGAAAGTGACAACTGCGGTAAGTAAAATCAAAGAAAGTGACAACTGCGCTTATTAAAATCAAAGAAAGTGACAACTGCGGTAAGTAAAATCAAAGTAAGTGACAACTGCGGTAAGTGAAATCAAAGAAAGTGAAAACTGCGGTAAGCAAAGTCAAAGAAAAAGACAACTGCGGTAAGTAAAATAAAAAAAAAGTGAGAACTGCGGTAATAATAGTGACTAAAGTTAGAACTGCTGTAAGTAAAATCGACGAATGTGAGAACTGCAGTACATAAAATCGACAAAAGTAAGAACTGCAGTACGTAAAATCAACAAAAGTAAGAACTGCAGTACGTAAAATCAACAAAAGTAAGAACTGCAGTACGTAAAATCAACAAAAGTAAGAACTGCAGTGAGTAAAATCGACGGGTTCCTTCTTGAACCTGGTCGATTCTTCTCCCCAGTAGACCAAGACAAAGTCAAACAGTAATCGCTGGCCGAGAGGCCTTGCAAACACCACTGTAATGATAGTCAGTAAGATGAAGCAAGAGAAACAAGCAATAAGCTTGATCTGACCGAGTGGTCTGAAGAAGGGATGGAGAGAAAGTAGATAAGTAAAAAGCGAAAAAATCATTTCTTTTAGGCAGGCTGGGGATGAAAATTAAGGGCTGAGAAGAGCAATGAAATGAGGAAAGAGGAAGAGAGAGAGTAAAGGAGTGAGGCCGAAAAAAGGTGGAAGAGGGGGGGAGGGAGAGAGAGAGAGAGAGAGAGAGAGAGAGAGAGAGAGAGAGAGAGAGAGAGAGAGAGAGAGAGAGAGAGAGAGAGATATCGTGAAACACGCGATTTTGAGCATGCTTTCCACGTTGTCGATCTCCTTAGCTATATGGGACGTGGTAGCTTTTGCAGATGTTCCCCCTTCATCCTAAAAAAAAAGAGAAAAAAAGAAAAAAAAAAAGGAAAATAAAGGGATTTCTTGTTGAATTCTGTACCAATGCATGTGGAAAACATCTGATATCGAATGAAAAGTTAACATACGATGCTTCTCTTAAACTTTTACGATTTTTTAAAAGAGCGCCTTGGAAACTTCGTACCTTATAAACTAAAAATATCTAAATCAGTACAGCCATAACATTTTCAGAAAATTTGGTGGCGATGTTTTGGGATTATTATAATGATTATTGTTATTATTATTATTATTATTATTATTATTATTATTATTATTATTATTATTATTATTATTATTATTATTATTATTATTTTTGGTGATTTTTTGTTTGTTTGTTTGTTTGTATGTTCATTTAGAGTTTTGTTTTATTTTGTTTTTTTAATTTCTTTCTTTCAACCGCATTAGCTAAAAAATAAAAACAAAAATAGCCTACCAATACAGAGGTTGGCCTTTTTTTTTCTTTTTTTTTTCCTACTGTCCTGCTTTGCAAAGCACTCTTTGATGAATGTGAATCTACGTTTGGAAAGTTTTTAGGACCTTACAACTTAAAATCTATCTGCATGGATTCCGATTATATCACACAGTTCTGGGAAATCACATTTTACGAGAATCACGAATAAGATTCTACGTTTATGTGGATTGAGTTCTAGTAGGAATAAACCTATATCGAGATTTAACTAGATAAAACCACAAAGATATTTATGTAAACCTAAATTTCTAGAATCACATTATACAGAATAGGGGTTTTTGAGCAAACATTTTATAGTTCAATCAAGATCTACATCTACTTTTAATTTTTTATTGTTTAATTCCGTAGTGGATTGCGGGGCCCATATATTTATATGAATTACTTGGCCTATTGCATGTCTAGTTGAGCTTGTATTTGATAAACTGGCATTAATCGTTGGAATGGCGAAAATCGGCAGAAAGTAATGGCACTAATTAGAGGTAAACTCGGCGACTTTTCTGTACCTAATTTCCCAGGGTCTTTTTGTCTTCACCTCAGATGATAGATCTTAGAATACTAAACCACTCTTTCTACTGCAACTGATGCCACTGACTTTGCTATATCTGCAATTCTAATAGGGATCGAGATTCTATATGTGGACATGACCATTTCCAATCCGACATTTAGATTAGATTAGCATGCCAGTGATGCTTATGCGATCATATTACCGCCTGTAACTAGGGGTGGAACTAGAAGAATTTGCACTTACACAATAACCTGCTGGATACTAATTTGGATCCCCATCAAAACAAAAGGTAGGCTATTTGATTCCTAAACTCATACTTCAACCATCTCACATATCCCAGTCTTTTACATTTAGTAGAAAGCAATGTAGGATTTACCCCGTCGTTGCACTAATTATAAATAAATCCCAACGTCAGACATTAAAGAATGTGACAGGCTTTAGTTTATGAATAACAACCTCCAGCCATGGTATGATCTTTTCGTAGGGGCAGAAAAATAATTATCTTCATTTTAGTAGACAGAAAGTGGTGATGCAAAAAAATATTGTACATCTTGTAAAGTCTTAGCTTGAAATGTTAATACGTGTCTCTATGGCCTCTATATCATGAGGTATGTTTATACGCTTCTAGTCTTAAGTTATTTCACACTAGCTTGTTTACCCTTTCAAAAATAGTTGGAAAATTTATTGATAGAATCACCAAGGCTCTCTATAGGAAGCGATTTGCATGTAGCAAAATTCCATCAAATGCTCTAACGAGACACACAAGCAGAATGTTCAATTTGGGCTGAAACGGTATAGTTTTAGGTCTATTTGGCAAAAAGTTATCTTGGGGTTTGTTGCACAAAAAAAAAAAAAGATCTAGAATCAAAATTTAATCTACTAAAATGATCTTGTCGAGATGAAAATCTAAAGTCAAAATGCAATTTACTAAAATTATATTTACGCTCACATCATGACGAGATCTAGATCTAGATAGACCAAGGTGTTTTTCTTTTACAGAATTCTGATTCTTGAAATACAATAGTGGTACCTGTTTAGTTTCGTCTGAATCATCAATAAAAATTCATGAAATCCAAATGGTAATGTCGTATATTTTATAATTTGAAAAAGGCAAGCGTCATGCTTTTGATTTTCTTTCTGCTCTATATCTCCTTCAAAATCACTGACTGAACAGAACTAAACCTACTCAAACAATGCCCACGATTTCGATTCGTTTCCCTGTGGTAAAAAAAATTTTCGAGACGAAAACGAGAGAGACATGTGTCTAAAGCAAACTATTTTACTTACGATTAATTAATTTGACTAACAGAGCTCTAGGTATTTTGGCTAAGAAATGAAAAGAAGATAAAGATTGGAGTGCGTGCGTGTAATTGTAGACATATTAATATGGAAATAAAATAATAAAGTAATCATTAACGCCCAGTTCTTCTCCGATTTTGTTCCATTGTTTGGTATTTTAACTTCAGTTGGGATAGTTGTCTTTTGTTTTATCAAATGATACCGTTTTCGCACAGCTGCGCTTAATGTTGTTCCCACCATGTAGCCTTGCAACCAACTGCAGCAAACAAGCCACTAATTATCGGAGCAATCCAGATCAAAAGCAAAAGTATTGCAACGTATGTCTGTCAGCGCCCGGAGAGGTGTGTGTGTGTCGTGAACTCACGCTCAGTCAAAAAAAAAAAAAAAACTGGGAGGAAATAAAAATAAACTTTAGTGCTGCGCCTAAATTCTTCCGACTTCCCGGAAGTGAAATGTTATCGAATCGGAAACACTGTGGTGGCGAAAATCAAAAGAAGAGCCACTCCCGTTTCCTCAGTTGTCGCACGATGGGTTCATCGGGGTCAAATGCTGATATCGAAACGAAATCGAATCGAAATCGTAGGCACTGTGTGGGAGGCATTAGATCTACTAATATCCGATTCAAATATGATCAATGAAAACTAGAGGAAATTTGTGGATTTAGACTAGAAACTGCCCTTTAAAATGTATGTTGCCTTTCACATCTCATGCGTTCCCGCCACACTGTTCATTGACCAGTGAATCAAAACTGTGCAAGACTGAGTTTGTACTGCACAAAAAAAGTGTTTCTCTGAAAACAGCTTTAAACTAAAATTATTGTGAACATTGATTTTGTGCTAAAAACCTTTTAACGAGTCACTCTATAGAGTTTGTCTTCAGTGGACAAAATTTTATTTTCGTATGAGGCAACACTTTGAAACCTACTAAGATCACAACGGCTAATAAAATTGGGACTTAATAGATTCAAGCATAAAAATAGATTACATTCTCTTTTTAAGTCTCACTATGTATGATAAACAAGGGTTAGGGGACATGCCTGGATGAGATACAGTACACTGGCATAGTTTTCCGTCATACGAGTGAGCTTAAAGTCATAAAACTATTGCCCCGTTCAGCCCTAAGGGTTGGAAACAACTTTATGTGGCTGTCTGATTAAGTTACAGGACTCCGTTATTTTGACCGCAACCATCTAGCGAAAGATGAAGAGGACAGTTTGAAAAGGTTAAAAATAAAGTTTGGGAAATAAAACCACCTCCGGCCCCTATGTACTTTCCACAGAATGCAATCGGAAGAAACGGTGACCTTTTCCTTTGAAATTGAATATCTAGGGCCTAGTTCCCTCTTGACAAATTTTCTATCCTCCTGTTGCTAATAATCATGAGATTTTTCAACTTTAATGTTGTTTAAATCTAAATCCATATTTTCTAAGAATTATTTATATCATCAACCCACATTTTATAGTCATTCTTAGTGGTGTTCTATGCAAATTATGACGACCGACATGGCTGCCATCGAAGCAATTCGCACTATGGTATTATTAACCTCTTTCCGTTATTTCTATTAGTGGCTTTAAAAGCCTCAGGCATGCTCAAAGATTGTATTACTGTACATAATTTTAGACGCCTCAAATAGCTGTTTGAGCCGTTCAAGGCAAATTATTATTTATCACGTGCCTGTCTCTACCTTTCAAATAAAGTCGCCCAAAGTATTCAGCCATTCTACCATTCGCCACCACCATACAAGAAGAGGATTAGCTTATGTTTTAGGGAAAGCTGAGCAGTACATTAAGGCCATTGCTTCCAGCTTATAGATCCGGTTTCGGATATTCCTGACAGTATTGAAATGTTAGGAAGAAAGAACGCAACTTTATTTTATTTTCCCAGCAGTAATAAAAAAGCAAGGAAAATGTTGATGCTAATATTTTAGAATGGATAAACTAAGGTGCTTGGGCAATAAACTAACAGTGAGCTTTATTCTGTGGTTGAGACTCGCAAAACGGACTAAGATCCTCTTGTCCTTCCTCCCTGCAATTTCCCTCACAACTCCTCCAAGGCAAAGTGGCTAAAGATACACTCAGTGATGTTTTACATGGAACTAATAATAGATCACTGGATACACTGAATTGCGGGAATAAAGGAAATCGACCATATATATCAATGGGATATGGTTTATTCTTTTATAATTATAGTTTATTGAACTTTTTTTTTCCTTTTTACTTAAATGGAATAGAATAAGAAACACAGAGGATAATAAAGGGCACTTTGAGTAGGAATGAGAAGAATTTGCTTCAATTGATAAGCAACATCATTGATCATAAATCCAGTGCAATAAGCAGGACCTGTAACTGCTGCTAACTGGTCGCTTCACACGGTAGATAGCGTGTTGAAATGTATGAGAAACGTATCAGGGTCATTTAATCCATAGCAAATCTCGCCAAGCCTGAGGCTAGCAGACGATCAGACTGTACTCCAAGCTTCACAATCTTCAGTCAGTTACAGCCAGAGCTTCTAGGATCATATGTATTGTAGTCAAGGCTTTTCTATTAGTAGTTCGACGATCTCCAAAAAGTCTGTCTGCTTGTCTGTTTCGCTTCCTCACTAGCCGGTTTGACTTCGTAGCTCGATATCTGTATGAAATGTCCAAAATTATTCGAATTCACCCCTTATGAGTTCTTCGCATTGTCCTCGATTCCCTGCTATGCTATAAAAGGCCATGTTTCACTCGCATGTGAGAAAACTGAAATGATCAGGGAGTGTATGGTTCTGGCCGTGGAATTGATTGCAATATGTTCCGGTATTGTTTTTAGCTTCGACAATGCATAAAAATTAACTTCAACAAAACCCACTCTCTTTGTAAGACGGTTAGCCTCTTAAATAAGCAAAATTCTTCGTCAGTCATGGTTAAAAGACAAGCTTCGTTATTTGATATAGCCTATCAACAACAAACCTTTTCTACGTATCAAATAAGATCCCCAAATTATCCATCGAGGGTGTGGGTAGGAAGGAATCATAGAGAATGATCTAAAGCGGATGCTCTTACATCACAAGAGAACGTTCAATTGCTAAACCGATTTATTATTCTTTTTAAACCGTGGCTCCTGTTTATTTGTTTATTTATTTTTTTTTTTTAATTTTTAATTTTTTTTTTTTTTTTTTTTTTGGGGGGAAAAGGGGGGGGGAGGGCAAGAGAGGGTGGTTCCTTTATTTTTACTTTCGCTATAAGATGGTGTTCCATTGATACAAGCGGTCCAATTGGTCGGATTGAAATAATCATCATCTACAACACTGAATTATGCGATTCCTTCCTCATTTATACGTTGTTTTTTTTTTTAATTTAAATTAAATCTTTTTATTTTCGGTCATTCCAATCATATTGGAATCCCAGTTGAAGATCTGAAATGTTTTCGAACGCTCTCTTACTGGGTCTCTCTGAGCTAGTTTAAAAGTTACATTTAGAAATAAGAGTAAGCCATGCACTATTTTATCCAGCGGGAGTAGCACAATTTTCTAGTGAAGCAACTTGGTTTGGATGCCTTTCTTCAACAAGTTTCTCTCCCTTACGATATATAAATCTCCAACAAGTGCTCCTTACGTCTTGCACAGGATATTTCGGATTAACCAGTGGCATCGTGGACTACTAAATCTGTCACATGATTTATCTTCGGTGTCCCATTCAAGCACTGACCTCTCTATTGTGTGCTGCGGGAGCAAAAAAAAAAAGTTCGCAAAATATCTTGTTTATTAAAGTTATAAAAATATATATTCAGTATCAGTTTTGTCAATACGTGACCTGTCTCTTTTCGATTTCCTTTACCTGAGTTAGCTTGTGTCTGAGGTTTATCTTTTTTTTTCCTCTATACTCTACTCTTTTAAGTATTAATCATATTTTTTCTTCCCTTGTAACCTCTACCCAGAGCCTCGACAATGCTACATGACTGAGTTTCAGTGTGATAATAAAGAATGCGCGCAGACATCCTCACTGTGTGACGGCGTTCAGAACTGCAAGGACGGCAGCGATGAGAACGAGACAAACTGTGGTAAGTCAATTAATGGCCATGATGGATGAGCAGTGCGATTAACTACAGTATAAGTTACTTTTATTCTGAGTAATTTTGTGTGAGAAAGAAAAAGAGGAAAGCAGATTGACATGTACCGAGAGCGAGAAAGAGGGAGGGAGGGAGAGAGAGAGAGAGAGAGAGAGAGAGAGAGAGAGAGAGAGAGAGAGAGAGAGATAGAGTGAGAGAGAAAGAGCGGGAGAGAGAAAGAGAGAGAGAGAGAGAGAGAGAGAGAGAGAGAGAGAGAGAGAGAGAGAGAGAGAGAGAGAGAGAGAGAGAGAGAGAGAGAGAGAGAGAGAGAGAGAGAGAGAGAGAGAGGAAAGTTCGTATCAAGGTGCAGTTTCGATCCCTGACCATTCCATCTGTCCTTATGTTTTCACGTCTTTCGTATTATTTGTTGGTCTCGAGTTAGATCTAGGTTTCTGTTTTTTTTCCTATGCTAAAAGCGAGATAGAGAAAGAGAGAGAGAGAGAGAGAGAGAGAGAGGGGGAGAGAGAGAGAGACAGAGAGAGAGACAGAGAGACAGAGAGAAAGACTGAGAGAGAGACAGAGAGACAGAGAGGAAGACTGAGAGAGAGACAGAGAGACACAGAGGAAGACTGAGATAGAGAGAGAAAGAGAGAGAGAGAGAGAGAGAGAGAGAGAGAGAGAGAGAGAGAGAGAGAGAGAGAGAGAGAGAGAGAGAGAGAGAATAAGGCTAGACAATCAAACAACGAAAGAAGCCCGCAGAGGCGAAATTTTTGTAATGTTATAAAGTTTCATGAACGATATTAAAATATTTAAACCAAGCACACACCTTGGTTTAACTCAAAAAAAAAAAAGAACAAATAACAGAGGAAAAAAGAGAAATTAAAGGTATAAAAGGGGAATCGAAAGTTTCCGCCACCTGGGGAGGCTAGAGGAGGCGCGGAAACCACTTGAGCAAACCCTGTGTTTACCACTGCTAGCACCGACCATGGATTTGTTGAGCTAGGCAGTTCCGAGTCTTTGAAACAGGCCATCTACAAACACAGCTCGATCTGGTCTGAAGATTGATGGTTTGGCAGACAGGAAATATAAAAAAAAATTCAAATTGATAAAGACAAGACAGACAAATGATTGGGACTCGAATCTAGGAATCTAAAGATATTAGAGATTGATGATGTAATAGAAAAGAGTGGTGCAATGATAAAGCTAGGATTTAACTACTGATAACATACAAGATGGATTAAAAACGAAAAGAAAAAAGAAAATGTGTGTAGGAAAGCGCAGAGGAGAGAAACGGGGGGGGGGGGGGGGGGGAAGATAGAGAGAGAGAGAGAGAGAGAGAGAGATAGAGAGAGAGAGAGAGAGAGAAATAAAGCGAGAGAGAAAGATAGATAGCCAGAGAAAGAGAATGGCCGGTATTAGTAATCGCTTTTTAATTGTTACGATACGTTCTTACTTTTCCAGTGACTGGTGACGTTAATATCATCACATTATTTGTTGCCTCGGTGAAAATTTAGATAAAAAATAAAATAATCAAAGCATGTCAGTGGTAAGGTAGCAGGTCGGATTCCTACACCATATCTCTTAATTTAAGACATAAAAAAAACTTCGCCTTCGAATATATTAATAAAAAAATACGAGAATACTCTATGCACAAAAATTAATGGAATTATTTAAGTTTGGACGAGTTGCTTAGAATCAGTCACAAAAGAAATTCAGAGCGCCACTAATCGCAAACTAAGAGGGATTCAATGTGATTTAAAATCAATTTTTTAAATTAGCACAAACGTCAATACCCATTTTTGTTTGAATTTTGGAACCTGTACGTTAAATGCCTGTACATATGTACATATATCTATTTCTTTCATTATGTCTCAATGTAGTCTGAAAGTTGATCTATTCTATCTATCTACTTATTCCTTTGTTGTTGTTTTTTTTGTATCGATATAATTTATATATGTGGTGGGATCGATCAATTCTATATTCTATATATATTTTTCCATGTTTTTTTTTTCATTTTCACTTGCCTCATGCCCCACCAGTTCGAAGCGGAAATTTAGTTTATCCGACTTTCTCCAATTTATAAAGTTGAATTTGACTGTTAGGGGAAGTATGGATCAACATGATGGCAAGCAGCTGCACAATGGGCAGCTTGTTCTTCATTTGCAATGCACACTGGGAAAATAGCTTTGGATAGTTTGGACACTAATCATACAAAACAGTACAAAAAACATTACAATGAAGAAAAACAAAACCAGCTTAGATTGTGCAGTCATCTGAATAGGAAAAAATAATATTGCAGTCGCGCGTATTTCAATTTAAGTCTAAGAGAAATAAGTTGAAAGAAATAACAAATATCCTTGAAACCACATGATAGTATGAGACACGCATACACGCGCGCGCGCGAGAAAGAGAGAGAGAGAGAGAGAGAGGAAGAAGAAGAAGAAGAAGAAGAAGAAGAAGAAGAAGAAGAAGAAGAAGAAGAAGAAGAAGAAGAACAACAACAACAACAACAACAACAACAACAACAATAACAACAACAACAACTAAGAGGACAAGGACACTTTACAATCCGCAAAGAAAATAGTATAACTGAAAAAAAAAAACAATTATAAAAGAATTCAACTGACATAAACTCCTTTGATATGGTCACGTTTCTGTGCATCAAACAAAGACCCAATGAGGTTATAAACTGGAACTCTTGTGGGCCAAAAAGGTTAGTCAACACAAAAGTCTAGGAAATAAGGTATTTTTGAATAAAATGCAGGAAAACCAGATGAAAGATAAAATGGGTGAGGAGTGTAGATGGTTTTAGTTTAGGTATTAGAAACAGGTAACGGTAAAATGGATTAGATTTTAGGCGGGATATATTGGAAATACTGGATCTGTCGGTAACCCGGGGCTGCGGAAATGAAAATTACATGAATTATTCTGTTCCAGTCGAGGAGACTAGAACTTAACTTAGGTATTCACACCTCAACTGTATGCTTGCCATGGACATTCGACATCCCGCCTTGTCGGTATATCTCGTGGAGTTACCGGCATATTTATCTACTTACTTCTCATCATCCACCCTGATATTCTAATACAAATATTCTATCGAATTCGATATTTGCAAAGCTGTATACTCGTTTCAGGTATTTTATGTAAATTTTTGGGGAGACTTAAAATAGAACACTTAAAATTAACATAGGCAGCACTTTGGCTCTGTGTTAAGTTTCTGAAGAGCTGTACATAAAATTGTTCTTCCAGGAGACATCGCGGAGCCTCGTTTTGTCGGGCGCTAATGGCTCCACTTTGGATCCTGATGAAACTAGATCTGCTGGGAGTTAGATTAGCAGGATGGATTAACTGGAGATTTTTCTATGTTAGAATAGAGGAAGATCTCTTTTAGAAAAGCGATACCAGTTTAATTATGTAGACTATGATCATCTTTAGCATGCTGTTCTAATTTGGAGAATTTCTATGGCGAGTATTTTTGTAATGTTAAAAAGAGTTGAATTATCCTGAGTTCAACGTAGTAGCCTAGAAGTTCAATTGATTAACACAGTCATACTCTCTCTCTCTCTCTCTCTCTCTCTCTCTCTCTCTCTCTCTCTCTCTCTCTCTCTCTCTCTCTCTCTCTCTCTCTCTTTCTTTTTCTCTTTCTCTGTCTCTGTCTCTGTCTCTGTCTCTTTCTTTCTCTCTTTCTCTGTCTCTGTCTCTGTCTTTCTCTGTCTCTGTCTCTGTCTCTGTCTCTGTCTGTCTGTCTGTCTGACTGTCTCTCTCTCTCTCTCTCTCTCTCTCTCTCTCTCTCTCTCTCTCTCTCTCTCTCTCTCTCTCTCTCTTTCTGTCTCTGTCTCTCTCTTTCTCTGTCTCTGTCTCTGTCTCTCTCTCTCTGTGTCTCTCTCTTTCTCTTTCTTTGTCTCTTTCTCTTTCTCTGTCTCTGTCTCTGTCTCTGTCTGTCTGTCTGTCTGTCTGTCTCTCTCTCTCTCTCTCTCTCTCTCTCTCTCTCTCTCTCTCTCTCTCTCTCTCTCTCTCTTTCTCTGTCTATGTCTCTGTCTATGTCTCTGTCTCTGTCTGTCTCTGTCTCTGTCTCTGTCTGTCTCTCACTCTGTCTCTTTCTCTGTCTATGTCTCTGTCTGTCTGTCTGTCTGTCTGTCTGTCTGTCTGTCTGTCTGTCTGTCTGTCTGTCTCTCTCTCTCTCTCTCTCTCTCTCTCTCTTTCTCTCTCTCTTTCTCTCTCTTTCTCTGTCTGTCTCTTTCTCAGCACTCTTAACCGTGAATTAAAATTCTCTCGTTTTAACAGTCATTTCAAAAGCAGCAGGATCATCGACTGGTTTTTGCATTTGAAAATAACAGCAAAATCTCAGGATTCGTGATAAAATTTTAGAGGGCAGGCTAAAATAATTATGTAGAAGTAAAGACTTTCGCAGAGTATCGTTTAGGCCTATTGGAACGCAGATCAAACACAGATCTACAACCCGCACTTGTTGCTCAAAAGTTTAAAAGGTTTTGGCCGAAAGTAACACTGTGTTATGGAGAGAAAAGAAATTGATGCTGAATCTAAGAGAAAAGCATATTTTTATCTGAATTTCCTGAAGATTTTACATAAGAATATGATCGCAAAAAACATTTTCAATTGTTTCTCAAATGAATCTAGATGTTTAAGATCTAGTTTGTATCTGTTTTTCTTATATTCATTCCCTTTTCTTCTTCACCGCAAATCATTGCTGCTGTAATGCCATATGATAAAGACGCAACCTCATAACATTTTTTAAAACCTCCTTGTTTCAATTGGTTTCAAGGGTGTGTGCTCTTTTTGTCCCCCCCTTTTTTTTTGTAAAAAAAGATTTCACCAAGCATCGTCTTCCAGCACTTGAGATTTAAGATTAGTTTTTCAAGCCAAGTTTGCGGGTGTTCCAACCTAACCGATCATGGAGGAAAGTTTCCATAGCTTTTGGAAATATTGAATGCTGGAAAAGTTTTTATCTTAAAGCAGGGCGCGCCATGCCAGGAATAATTCATGACTTGAGTTGTGTTTTCGAGAATCTGGGAGGCTAACGGGCACAGGTGTTGCTAGACAGATTGGAGGTCAGATCTGAGCCGGGAAGGAAATTAATTAACATCGGTGAGGACTGTGGAGAAAGGAAGGGGGCGGGGACATACGGGGGTCTTAGATTCTGCTGGATAACAGGTTGTGTTCAAACCATAGCGATTAAGTCAATTAGATCTCGTATTCTCTCTCTCTCTCTCTCTCTCTCTCTCTCTCTCTCTCTCTCTCTCTCTCTCTCTCTCTCTCTCTCTCTGTGTCTCTATTATATCTCTCTCTGAGTTTCTCAATTCTTCATCTTCTATGTCAGACTTTAGCTTCCATTCTCTTTTTAATATATCCATATAATAATCGTTCTATTAATTTACCTCTGCCTATCTTTCTATCTATCTCTTTCAAAATCTGTCTATCTAATTAGTTATAGAGGATCTTACCTTTATGTCTCTGCATGCTACACTCGTGTTTCAGGCGGAGGACGAGGGTCTCGTCAATTGTTTCAATAAATTTTTAAACTATCTTTCTACCTAATTAACTGTATACTTCATATGATATAAAATGGGATGATATGATAAAAACATAAATATGTATAAATCTTTTACATAAAAAAATTCCCCGACTTTTTGTTCTCTCTCTCTCTCTTTCTCTCTCTCTCCCTCTCTCTCTCTTTCTCTCTCTCTCTCTCTCTCTCTCTCTCTCTCTCTCTCTCTCTCTCTCTCTCTTTCTCTCTTTCTCTTTCACTTTCAATGCTCTGCATCCCATCAGGCATCTGTTTTTTCCTTGTGAAACATAATTTATTTCTCCTAACCTTTTTATCCACAAACGTAAACAAATAATTCGATCTTTTGTCCAACCTTTGTAACCGCCATGAGCGTGATCGTGGTCCACTTCATCGTGTACTCCTGCCCGCTCCAGTTCTAAATAAGTAGCAATATTGAGAGGACAGAAAGCCTTTGTTAGACTCAGCCCTTCCCGGAGTCTTCATCATTATGACAGAAAGATTGGGAGGATTTCAGTGCCCGTCGAAAGTAGACTCTGTTGAATAGGACTTGATTCAATCTAGGAGAACCTTGGCCGGATTTTAATGACCAATCGAAACATCCCGACGCCGTCAGTACCTGGAACAGGACGTCTCGCAATCTAGAAGGAAGCCGTTTTTTGTTTTATTTTTGTTATTTCTATTGTTGTTGTTGTTGGCGTTGCTCTTATTACAGATTTTGCAGCTTTTTTTGCTGTTGCTATGTTATTGTTGATTCATTTCGTTGGTCTCTCAAGTCCAGTTGTCATAGATGTTCCTCGCGATGCTTGTGATTATGTGAGGATGGAAATTGCTCGTAAACTTGTCCATTTCAATTCATGATGTTCTTTCCACTGTCCTTCAAGAAACCCACAAAAACGTGTGGCTGGGTCTGAAAGGAAAAAATTACTAATTTGATGAAAATTTTTGTCGTGTCTTTTAAAAAAACAACAACAAAAAACGCATATTTCTGTATTAATAGATCCAAAACTTTACTAGTTTTCTGCAAGTTTAAGACAAGTTCAGGAAAGAAAAGGCAAGGTTTAGCCACTTGTATTTCTCAAATGATCCGCTTAACCTACTTCGGATCACCACCTCCACCCTCTGTAAAAAGAATATTGGTAAAATCTGGATGGCAGTTTTCAGAGTGAGCTAAATCTAGGACGCCGAAAAAAATTACTAAACAACTGAGGTAACTTTCGACTTGTAGGAAGACCGGTGGCTGTGGGGTTAGAGCGTCCACCCTGATATCAGCAAAAAAAAAAAAAAAAAAATGGAGGCACTGGAAATAGCAAGTGGTAAAGATTGTCTTGGGACAGTGAAGAATAAATAACCCCGAGGACAGGAGGAGGTCTGTGAGGGGATCAAGTTTGTGGTGCAAAATTTAATTTTAAAAAGTCGGAGATAAATGGACGACTCTAAGAGGTAAAAAAAAAAAATAAAATAAATAACTCGCAAGAGCGGACGGAGTAATGTGTATCGGACATACGTTAAAGATAAAACACCCGAACTGGACTGAGGTTCTTATCGAGCAAATGAAAAAGAAAAAGTTCGTTAAAGGTTTTTTGCTTTTTACGTTTGAGGTAAAAAAAAAATTAGTAGGGAATAAAACATTAAAAGTCAGACTTTTGTTTTTCAATATTTAGTATCTGATGCGCCAATGTCTCTTAATGCTATTATTTATAATGAAATAAAAAATTCCATCACTGTCATGGGAAATAAGATCTTTATGTTTCCATTTTGGTGCTTTATATTTTTAATTAGGTCTTTTTTTTAATCTTAGTAAAAAAAACGTCTTTGAGTTTACAGCGAAAATTTCAAGCAGAGCGATTCGTGTCTACTCAAAAATTCTTAGACCGCAGGTTTTAGACATGTCGAGTTTCGTCAGCTCTCTTTATCGAAAAAATTACTTGGCGAAACCTGACGTCTTTTTTTTTTATTTGGGGGTTGGGGGAGGAGGAAAGGAGATAGAAGAAAAGTTATGTCTCGGTCACCCTTGTTAAGCTGTTGTAAAAGTTTGACTTGTGATTAATTAACGTTTTTTGTTCTTTCAAACTTCCGTTAAATTCATGTTAAGAGAGATTTTGTGCTGGTGTAAGTTTCTATCACTTCCTTCTACTTCTTTAAGGCTTTCTTTTAATACCATGTAGTTGAAATTATTGTATGTACTTTTGAATCCTGCACGTTGGCTTCTACTATAGTCAGATGGACCAATTTTGTGTGAAGAAAATCATATGGATACACTCTTAAAGAGTCATCGTCGTCGATGGATCACATCTTCTCAATCTAGGGAAGCCATGCGGCGTCGAACTCAAGTTAGATCATCTTACACATGTGGTGTTGAGTTGTTTTTTTTTTTTTTCATTTATATATATATATATATATATTGTTTCGAGCTCAATCACTAGAAAAACGTAATGATTTTTATTTATTTTCAGAAAGAGGGATGTGAGAAGAGTAGAGGAAAAGGAACGAAAAGGAGAAGAATGACAAGAGGAAAAAAAAGAAGAAAAAGAAGAAGAAGAAGAAGAAGAAGAAGAAGAAGAAGAAGAAGAAGAAGAAGAAGAAGAAGAAGAAGAAGAAGAAGAAGAAGAAGAAGAAGAAGAAGAAGAAGAAGAAGAAGAAGAAGAAGAAGAAGAAGAAGAAGAAGAAGGAGGAGGAGGAGGAGGAGGAGGAGGAGGAGGAGGAGGAGGAGGAGGAGGAGAAGAAGAAGACGGAGAAGACGGAGAAGACGGAAAAGATGGAGGAGGAGGAGGAGGAGGAGGAGAAGAAGAAGACGGAGAAGACGGAGAAGACGGAGAAGACGGAGGAGGAGGAGGAGGAGAAGAAGAAGAAGAAGAAGAAGAAGAAGAAGAAGAAGAAGAAGAAGAAGAAGAAGAAGAAGAAGAAGAAGAAGAAGAAGAAGAAGAAGAAGAAGAAGAAGAAGAAGAAGAAGAAGAAGAAGAAGAAGAAGAAAAAGAAGAGGAAAAAGAAGAAGAAGAAGAAGAAGAAGAAGAAGAAGAAGAAGAAGAAGAAGAAGAAGAAGAAGAAGAAGAAGAAGAAGAAGAAGAAGAAGAAGAAGAAGAAGAAGAAGAAGAAGTAGTAGTAGTAGAAGGAGGAAAAGGAGGGGGAGGAGGAGGAGGAGGAGGAGGAGGAGGAGAAGAAGGAGAAGAAGGAGAAGAAGAAGAAGAAGAAGAAGAAGAAGAAGAAGAAGAAGAAGAAGAAGAAGAAGAAGAAGAAGAAGAAGAAGAAGAAGAAGAAGAAGAAGAAGAAGAAGAAGAAGAAGAAGAAGAAGAAGGAGAAGGAGAAGGAGAAGGAGAAAATGTGACCAACAAAATATCAGAGGAAAACAAAAGATATGCTTCATTCGATGTATCCTAAATATTTAACGATTTTGTTTCTACTTCAAACTACATGATTAGCAGTCTATTCGTGGAGACACAATTATATGGCATAATTGGGGGAGGGGGAATACAATGACCCCCCCACAGTTACTGTACTCCGGGAGAGACCTGTGGTGATGTTTTAAGTGTTGCCATATGTGTTAAATGCATCCATAGCCCTGGAGTATAATTATAAAAAAAACCCTCTACAGACTGAGAGTTAGTTTGTTGTTCTATTTTTTATTATTTTTTTTTTTATTTTTTTTTTCATTTTTTCTTTTTAAGGGGCGGGGGGTCGTTTCCTGAAATGATCGGCCTATTTCGGAATACATGAAATGAAAAATGAAGAAAAATTCTTGTTTTAGTTCTGATAAGATATTTACTTAAAAATTGAGGAAGAAACAAAAAAAGAAAAAAAACCCGAACAAATTAATGTGTCCTGAAATCAACCGTAAATATTCTAGCAATGAAGATGAAACTCCGCGAAGTAAGATCTCCGGTGTGGTTTTTTTGCTGCACATTAATCTAAAAATTCGCCTTCCTGACTTGCAGTTTTCTCTAACCGTTTTTTCAAATAAAACATGAATTAGACCAGTTATTGCTCAAGATTTGCGATCTGAGCTTTCGATAGCTCATGCGTGTAGGAATTTCACTTTTATTGGAATAATTGAGTCTGATCCGAAATGACATTTCCCACAGTGGCTCAATGGACTATATTAGCAAATATGTTTGCTAATTGGCCGATTTAACCGATGAGGTTAGATAGACATTGCATGGAATTAAATAAAAAAATTAACAAAACAAATTAATGCTGAACCTACTCAACCCGAGTTCGGAATGTTTAATATCACACTCTTAAAAGTTGTATTCAAATATTTGTTCCCTTCACTAATTTTAAAATTTCCGTCGTTCTTTATTTAAACAAAGGTGGAAAATTTAGTGACAACTAGTGCAGATTTACGAGGGGTTCTGATCCTATTCTATGCTGTGTTCAAGTATTGAAGTGAACATGACCTTTTGTTGCGCCTTTTAGAGTCTGTTGCAAATTCTTTGTGTTGCTGTTGAAATTAGACTCTTAAAAGTCTTTGTGCGTTTTTTCATATTAAAAAGCTGAAGTTCTTGCAAATCATCGTGGTTACTGAAACACCAGGCAGTCAGGTGAGAAGTATGTTAAGATTATTTTGAGGAATTTCCTAACTGGATCAATTTGGTGCTGGAGTGAGGGTAGGATCCCATCTAATCAGACGTAATCTTGGAATGACGAAAAACCACCATCTCCTTATAACACTCCCCAGTAAATCCCTAGTATATTTTCTTGTCACTTTGAACATCTTTAAGAGCTCCCTGCTATATTTCATTTACCACGTCTGTATAAACCAAGAATGACCTCGACCATCTGAGGTCAACAGCAGAAGACAGAACACAGTGGAGGAGACTATCAGCGAACATCTGAGAGGCAGCCGAGGCGTCCAAGTCGGAGCACTAGGATAAGAACGGCGATATAGCACTATTATAATCCATTGCGTGGCTTTCTATGACATATTAAGAAGTGAGACATAATATGTACAGATATTGTACATATACTGTGTAGTAAAACTCCTCAAAGGTTCTGATTTTCTGCTTCTTCTATTTTACCTTTATTGTAATCAAACACGACATCATCATGTCTTTGCTGTTGCTTCAGGTAATATGTTTTTACTGTTTCAAACAGAAATGAATTTCGAAAGAGAAAAGAGGTCAAGAGAGTCTGCGAGGATTAGGAAAAATGTCAAAGAAAGATATGGAGTTTACTGATAACTTGAGGGAGAAGGATAGGATGAAATAGAGATAAAAAGAGTTGAGGTTATAAAGTACATTTGGTGATTTAAAGCATAGTTACGGGTAAGAGGGGCAAGGGAAGAGGGGGGTGGGGGGGGGGGGGCGGTAGCAGAGGGGAAGTTGGGAGAGAGGAAGAGTGTTAGAGACAGATGCGAAGTAAAAGATGAAAGAGAGAACTAAACAGTTCGGAATATAATTATTCAAGTGATTGGAGTGGTTGGAAAAAGCTAGAAAGAAAATGAAGTTTCTCCATGGCTTTATTCATCAAAAAAAAAAAAAACTCGGCCTCGTCAAAGCCCATGCTGTATCGCATTTGAACCCGAAAAGACTTCCTTTATGTATATTCAAAAAAGAATGCAACAAGCTCGGAATTTACAAAAAATATTAACTACTTGTGTCACAAATAGCAATACAGCCGTTATATTTTTTTCATTCTATAGAATAGTTTAATTTCAGTCCTCGAAGTTGAATTTCTTTCATCTTGTGAGAAATTACCAAGAGTATTATCTGTTGCAAAATAAAGGATAAAATGGAAGCAGAAAACATGATTATTTCATAGTCCATTTTGAAGGGTTTTTA
>JAWDGP010002483.1:1117500-1210000 GCA_033675545.1 Elysia crispata | reverse complement strand
AGAGGAACATAATAAGAGAGGGGAGGAAGACAAACAGACAGACAGAGAGAGGCGTGTACAGGGAGAATATGAAGGAATCACAGCATCGAATTGAATTAACGGATTTTTATGTATTTACTCTTTTCCTTCGCTACATATTATCTCCTGTCCAAAACTTTCCACTCGACAAATGGTGAACGAATTGCACGAACAAACTCTGGCCACACTAATTGAAAGTCGTTTTACTATGATAAGTTGTCACTCTCGGGCTCTATTTTAATCATTCTTTATTGAAAACGAATAATTATTTTGACACCAGCACTGAAAAATCAAAACACATGAGTTGTTATTGGACAAAACAGATTAATAAAAAAGGAAAAGGTTCCTTTACTATGGCTGCTGGTGGATCTGAAATAAAAGAAAAACAAATGTCTGTTGTAAATAACCTTCTATTACAAATATCACCGAGTTTCTAGCTCCTACACAACGGAATCAGCGGCCACCTAGAGTAGCCTGATAGGTGGGCAGGATTATTGATGTATTTCGGATCATTTGTCAATACAGATCTCGCCATTGATTTGTGGATGGGCTTAGGAACTGACTTCTATCAGCTTTTTTTTTTTCAGACATATCATTGGAGTTTTTGTTGTTGTTGTTGTTGTTGTTGTTGTTGTTGCTGGTTTTTTTATGTACTGAGATTTATTCTATATTTCTTTTTAATGAAAGATTCTGTATATTGGTAAGTTAAAACCTATTCCAAGCGTCTAGTCCAAATCTCTGTCTGTCTGTCTGTCTGTTTGTCTGTCTGTCTGTCTGTCTGTCTCTCTCTCTCTCTCTCTCTCTCTCTCTCTCTCTCTCTCTCTCTCTCTCTCTCTTTTCGCTCTTTCTCTCTCTCTTCCTCTTTCTCTCTCTCACATTCTCTGTTGCTATCTATCCCAATCCCTCTCTTTCTCTTTTACTATGTCTGTGTTGTCTCTTCTACCTCTCCTCTTTTCTCGTTATTCATCTCTATCCCTATTTTTCTATTCCTCGCTCCTAGTATGTCTGCTTATTTTATATGGCTATCTAACTAATCTTAATTGTTATTTATTCATCTCTCTATCTGTTCCTTTCTCTTTCTCCTTCTCTTTCTCCTTCTCTTCCTCTCTCTCTCTCTCTCTCTCTCTCTCTCTCTCTCTCTCTCTCTCTCTCTCTCTCTCTCTCTTTCAGGCACCCACTCTCTCAAATAATATTTCTCTGATCTTTTTTATACTGTTTTTCTCAAGTTGAAGATTCAGATAATTTTTGACGTTTGGGGAAGAGCGCTGGACATAGCTAGGTGTGCAGCTTGGCAGTCAACTTCTTTTCCAATTCTATTTTGTGTCTAACTCTGTTGGGCAGCAAGATTCTAGGATTTCCTGCCATCCAACTTGTAGCACGCGTGGCTGGAGGAGGGCGGAGCTGCTAGCAGTACTTTGCATAAGTTTCATGGCCCAAATTTATTTTGGGGTTGAAGCCCTCGTGCGAGGCTAGAGAGTCTTTAGTGATTATCAAAACTATTGAAAACACAGTTAGCGTGAGTAATAAGAGCCCATAGAAAGCAAAAAGCATTGAAAAGATATTTATGGTATTTCATGAAACAAACTTTGCAAAAATTATTTCTGTTTTATACTCGTTTATGCAAATCATTCTTTGTTAACACAAACGGTTTATTTTACTTCCCTCCAAACCTACTGTTTTGGAAATTACTAACGCAGTTCTGGAATAATCAATGACGGGTGGACACCTGAAGGTACTAGAAGATCAACCAAAATACAGAAGGAAGAGACGAAAAACATCAGAAAAATGTTTGGGTTAAACAAAAGGGATCGGTACAGTTAATACTGCAGTGGATTAATTTTTTTCTCACAGTTCTGATCACAGCTTTAACAATGGTCATTGTTGCTGAAAGATTACATGATATCCTTTACTTTATTCCAATAAATCATTTTTCACTTAGCTTCTAAACTCCTATGCGACCACATGATGGTCCATCTGGAATGAACAACCTTTGCATTCTTATACTCATTCCATCAACGACAAACACGACACGAAAGTATTTTAAGAATCTTTTTTTTAAAAGGTCAAATCGAGTCATTGATAGCGCAATACCTTAAATTTTAACAGAATTGTTTGATTCATTTATTATTCATTGCCTTTTTTTTATTCGATTGGGATATTTCCCAGAAGGCGTCCTTGTCTAGACAGATATTTGATTCCACCATTCAAGGAACCTGTCTAAAACTTGGTCCAACATAAAGTGCGTCTTTATTTAGCTGCATGAATTAAATGCCAGCTTTTTGCTTGTTGCGAATTGATATTTTGACTATGTTTACATTGATTTATCGGGATTTGGTTACATTAATTTTTTAGCAACATCGTGCAGTTAAACTGCTGTTGACTAAAAAAAATTGAAATGAGAATATTATCACGAGTGAAATACCTTTCAAAACTCGTTAAAGGAAAATGAAAAAGCAACGATTAAAAAGTTTAAAATCGATGTTTTTCTCTTGTATTTGAAAAATCATCGCCCAACTTGTCATGCACGAGTTAAACAATCTAAAATTTGGGAAGCACGAGGTAACAATGTCAAACTTTCCTTCAAAAAAAAAAAAAAGACTAAGTATAGTGGTAAGTGATAATCCAAGATAATTATGTAAGCTTTAGTTTCGAACAAACTTTGTTTTCATATAAGACTTGCAATAAATAGCTCGGCAGGGCACAGCTAAGCTGGAGAGGTGGGGCCCTAAAATTTTTCTTTCAGCTCGATTCTGCCATGGAAATTCCTTGTCTCTCCCAGAGAGGGCCTTTCCCACACAGGCTCACAGAGGTTTGTTAGCAAAGATCTATCATAACATCGCTATAATACTAAACAATTATTATTATTATTTTTATTATTATTATTATTATTATTATTATTATTATTATTATTATTATTATTATTATTATTATTATTATTTAAACTCCCATTGTGCACACTAACTACCTGTTCTGGGTTGGTTTTTTTTTAAATATACTAGTTGAAAGCCCGCGAATTCGCAGGATTGAACGTTTAAATCAATACCCATGTATTAATAAATTTAACAGAAAATTATTATAATCACCATTATAATATTAATGCTGATTTGGTGAAGCTTGTTATAGTCAAAGAGTTCTCTGATGGCGGTGCCAATGCAAATTGTAAACCATAATAGCTTTTAACTCTTGACATAGCTACATACAACTGACCGTGAGTGAGAACTGACTGTGGAAGATAAATTCCAACTTTTGTCAAAGTTTGACCCTGAGACTTGTTTATAGTCATGACATAGGACGGTTTCATTGAAAACTGTCTCCTAGTGAATGTGAATGGGAGATGACAGTCTTTTGTTGTTGTTAGTGCAATGCGTGGAATGAATACAATGTGTCCAGCATGTGTATCTGTCATTATTTTGGCTTGAATGACTCTTCTTCCTAATGTTTTAATCAGAAGGCGTGTGCTGTCCTCATTTACACCAAGTGATGCGAATGTGAAAGCTGAATTACAACTTCGAATGTTATTTCGAAAACATCTAGATTCTGCAGTATCCCCCACAAAAGCTGGTTAAAGGTTCTGGTAAAATTTGTAAGAAGGTAAATTAACTTGACCATTGGCACAGCATAGTGAAGATGTTTTTGTGGGCCACAATTTTGCGTGACAATAATAGCATGTCTTTGTCATTCTCCCAATATTGTGGGCAAAAATATTGATATTGTCATGGTTTGGGGCAGTTGGCGGTGTAAGTGTAGAAGCTGCCTGTCTGGTGTAAGGTGGAGGCGGTAGCGCTGATGTAGATCTAATCTGCTTCTTGTGGTGGTGTAGCAGATCTAAAGCTGGGTCTACGTTGTGGAGATCTAGAGCTACGTCTGTTTTCACTATCTGGATCAGATCTTGGTTGATCTATAATAGATCTAGATCCAGTTTATCGTAGATCTAGATCTAGATTTCGATCAGTATCAATAGATATAGATTAATTATATCACTCAAACTGAGGTGGTCTTATCGCTGGTTGGCCTAGGCTATGCGGGAGAGGTAGATCTAGATCTAAATTGAAGAAAAAGTAATGTCAAAGGTCTAATTTTGATCTATTGACACAAAACATTGCTTTTTAAAAAGTGAGGATCATGTCCCTAATGGTTTGTTATTTTTAAGAGACTGTGTAAGTCTGTGGTGATGGGCAACGATCAAAGTGTAAGTCTGTGGTGATGGGCAAAGATCAAACTTTTTAGAATAAACGCTATCTTGTGAAGTTGATGGCCATTGCGGGAGGCGTACATTGAAGAACAAAGGATATCAAAGGTCCAATTTTTATTATCATGTCCTTAATCTGATGTATAGCATTTCATAAAAAACTCTATTTTGTAATTTTCAAGTGTCTGAATAAGTTTGTAGTGATAGGCAAAAATTCGAGGACGGGAGCACACATTGAGCACTAAATTTTTTTTTATATAAGTAGGGATATACGTAAAAGAGTTATAGAGGTAAAACCGTGTGCTTCATTTGTTTGTTTCGTTAACACGGTTGAGGGAAAGAAATACCGAGGCATTTCTTTTTTTTTTTTATTTCTCTGTTTTTGTAATTTTCCAGGAAAGGTTTAATTTCTTCAAACTTTTATCACTCCGCGCTCTTTGCAAGTCTGCTTCATTTTTATCGTTATGTGTAGCCATTAATTTGCAAAACTTTGTTAAAATGGCCTGGTCCAAGCGTGCAATAAGATTTAGTGCTGCGTAATGGTTATCCTTTCAGAACACTGGGCAAAGAAAAGGAAGGAGACGTAGGGGAGGGGGGGGGGGAGTAATATACAATACCAAAATAATATATAATATAGACCTAACCATGAGTAGTTGATAGCCTTAATACCTGATTGTTTTTTTCAATGTTTTACCCTTGGATGTTGATGGTGTCATGGTTAGAAACCATTTCCAGGCATGCGATTCGGGTTTGATTCTAAGCCAACACCTATCTCCAAGGTATGCAATAAATTCCGGCTTTGAAAACAATTAAACAAACAAAAAAAAAATTTTATTACATAGATTTTTTGTTCTTTTCAGTCTGGTGTAGGACATGTGCTTTTTTAGATGAATAAAACAAATTATAAACTTTTAAGGTTAGAACGAAAATACTTGCAATTACTCCTGTAGCCCAAACCTTTTCTATTGCACCTCACCCAATACACGATCTATATTCAATACGGTTTTTTTTTCTTTTTACTTTTCTGGCTGTAATAGATTTGATCAATCCAATCAAAATGGATTATTCCTCGAAAGGATAGGTCTAAGGGTCAGACAGAAAGATGTGAGCAGTACTCAGAACGAGGCTAACTTCGGTAGAAATTATTTTGCGCGAGGCAGTTATGAAACAATATTAATATGACTGGATTGTCTCTCGCAGATCTGGTAATCTTGATTATGATTTCTTTCAGTTTCGATACTATAGCATTAATTTTAATTGTGAAAAAAATTTGGAAAAAAAAGAAATATCAATATTAATTTGGGCTCCTTCCGCCACTAAACAGTGTAGTTGGAGCGACGAATTATTCCCAGTGAAAATAATTATCATCGTCATAAATTTGGGCGGCTAAATAAATGAGTTGAATAAGTGCAGGAATCTCCTCTAAGTTTCAATGTTTAAATTCTTTAGTTGCCCAACCGGAAAGTCGTAGAACCAGTACGGTGGCCAGTTTTTTTTTTGTTTTGTTTTGTTAGTTTTTTTCGCGAAGTTGCTAGTTTAAAAGCTAAAGATTGATTTCACTAGCAAAAAGTTCTGTTCTTAAGATTCACATTTCAGATTAGATCCTTTAGATGGGCATTTTAAATTAAGGATAGTTAGCTAAATTTGTAAAATTCAATTAGTTTTATATATCCTTTTCAACATTGAATATTACGGTGATTTGAATAAAATTAATGGGCAACTAAACGGCCTTTCCGCACTTTTCGAAGGAATTCAGCTTTTGACAGTATCTTACGTAAGATTAGAAACTAAAGAATAAGCTGATTTACCATATCGCACTTCATGTGCTTATCTCGATAGCAGTTACTGTAACAGTAGAATAGCTGAAAAGAGATAATTTTCCTGTAACAATGTTTTACACAGCTATGAATAAAAGTAAAATTAGTGGCCAACGAAAGCATACTAAAAGGGAGTGGGTGAACACGGGAGTGGTTTATTCAGGATTTGAACAAATTTACTTATTTGGTAAATTTACAGCGGTAATTATTGCACCATGTAATCTAGAATGGTGTATTTGATTATCTGTGAGGACCAACGGTTAATTTTATGACATAATTGTTGCAGTAAAGAGCTTCTTTAGACTGCTTACCATTGCCCTTCATTCCTTTGTACGTTTCTGCTCTCTCTTATTATTTCCGTTGCTTTGATTCCTAAAAACTCTACTTTCTTTTAGGTCTCAACACTATTTATGGTACTGTTTACGATAAACTTGAAAACAATCCGCCAATCTATGATAGGAATCCATTATTTTGCGATGACTGATGATCCAACTCTGAAGTGCTTGACACAGATATCCACACTAATGCATTTCCCATCCTCAGAGGCGTTTTTTAAGTGCCCGACAGGCCACTACATAAGACCAGAACACAGATGTGATGGATGGAATGATTGCAAATTTACCCATGCTGATGAGGCTAACTGTGAGTAGCTTGATACATCCCCACCCTTCGAGCTCTTTCTATCTTCGTTGAGGCTCTATGAATGTTGCTAACCTTTGATTATGTTGACATATCTCGTCATGGATAACCAAATGTGTGCTTTGTGCCTCTTTTTTTTCTTTTTAGCTCTAGAAAAAAGTTTTTTCATGTACGATTCTTTAGTGTTAAGTGTACACAGCACGACTTTGTAGATCTACATCCCTCATTAATTACACAGGATAGGGCTGGTAAAGGGAAACCCAAACCTTAAGCGATGTAGACAGGTGAAAATCAGCAGGAAACTCGTGTTATAAATTTCGCGGAAAACATGTAACCTGCTGAACCACAATCTAATTGGAGTGTATGCGTGTGGCTGTGTGCGTTTAGGGGAGGCTTGATATAACTCTTCCATTCGAGTGTAATTTTGAGTCCTTGCGGGCATCAACATCAAACTCTCTAAAAGACAGGACATAGCTAACCAGGTAATATCATCAGCTGGCGCAGTAAGTTAATAATGTTCGAGCACGACCCAGGTAAAAAAAGAGAGTCTTCGTCTCCACCGCTCTCTAGGTTTGTGTCCTCAGATGTAGATTTACTTGTTACTCGTCCCGCGATAGGCATCACTGCGTAGAGAGATGCTTTGTGTCATTCGAAAGTAATTCTGGTATCCCTTGTAGCGACTGGTGTATCTAAAAAGATCGAGTTAGGTGAAATCCCTATAGCTGTTAGTCATCTTAGGTCAGTTAGTGTAGAACCTCAGACTTTCAGCTATACTCTGTCTGACAGAAGCTCGGAGAATGAAGAAGCTAAGCACTAAAACGTTAAATCAATCAGCCCATGTGTCTAACATTCTTGTAAAGATTGTGTGCATCTTTTTCTATGATTCAGATAAACAAATATCGATCAGGTTCGTTCCCAAACCTTAACTTATGTTTCCCTAAGGTGATGAGCCAATTTCTTAATTATTTTTTTAGCATTTTTTTTCTTTTTAATCTGACACATATTATGAGCTGCTTATAACTTAAGATAATCGTAAAGTGATAAGATCCGCTACGTCTCTTAGAAGCTCTTTTCATGGAATACTTGATGCCATCATATCGAAATCTAACAATAACATGCTTCTATCAAATTTGAAATTTAATTATATCCAATTGATCATTTCCTTAAAACTTTCTTCTGCCAGTTCTGAATGGCTTCTTAAAGTTTCCCAAGACTGGATTTAAGTTTAGACTAATTCAAATATCTTACACTTGTCCAGTTGTAAAAACGTATTCAACACTCGCTGAATCTTCCTTTTTTCTCCTCAACTCTATCAATCTACAAAATTATTTTGAAAAAAAAATGCATGAAAACAACTTAAAAGTAACAGTCCTTGAGACTATAACTTAGATCCAGTAATCACTATTTTCCCTTGTTTGATTTCTCCTTTCAGGCAGCACGCCCTGTTCATCCCCCAATTTCCTCTGTAGCCAAGGGCAGTGTCTGGACGAGGCAGCCAAATGCGACGGAATTTGCGACTGTCCTCATTGCGATGACGAGCTAAATTGTCGTGAGTAGACATATGTCAGTCTATGAGACATTGCTTCCTTCGTCTTGACAACCAGAGAGTTGTCGTGAGTAGACATATGTCAATCTATGAGACATTGCTTCCTTTGTCTTGACAACCAGAGAGTTGTCGTGAGTAGACATATGTCAATCTATGAGACATTGCTTCCTTTGTCTTGACAACCAGAGAGTTGTCGTGAGTAGATACGTTAATCTAAGAGACATTGATCACTTTAGTGACAAACAAATCGTAAGTCGTAAGTAGATATGTCAATATGTGAGACATTTCTCACTTTTTTAACAACCAGATAAACTGTCAAAGGTAGATATATCAGGCTTGCTTCCATTATCATAACAACCAGATAATTATCTTAAATAGGCATAATTTGAAAGATATTTATAAAAAAATTTCGCCAGTTATCTAATTCTGTGAAAATTTTCTCCCACAATCCTGGGAGACAAATAGATTGTCATAAGTAGATATCTGCAAGACGTCTATCCTCCTTTTGATTATCATGTCAACAAAACTAATAAACTCGACCTTCTGGTGTAGCTAAATCGATAAGAGAGAAGGATGTGATAAAAAGATAAAGTGCATGCTTTGTATGGCTGTTCAAAAACAATTTCCATCGTAAGTTAAAGGATAGAAAAAGCGCGTAAGCGTTAGAAACATTTTTCTCGTATGTCAGTTGAATATCTCTCCCCCCCCCCTCCCCCCCTCCCTCTCTCTCTCTCTCTCTCTCTCTCTCTCTCTCTCTCTCTCTCTCTCTCTCTCTCTCTCTCTCGCTTTCTCTCTCTCTTTCTTTTTCTCCTCACTCTTTCCATCTCTTTTTCGTTTCTCATACCTCCTTTTTTTTCCCCTTTTCCTTCAATTTCTTTCTTTGTCTTAATTCATTCCGTCTGTCCGTCCGTCTCTGTCTCTGGGTAAAGGTGTGAAGCTCCATCATGTCCCGTGGAGGTAGAGATCCATTATTCCTAGTTCTTTAAGCTACTAGCGTGCTAGAAGATAATTAATTTATGGCGATTAGTGAAGATAGCACTCATCAATTTGCCTTAAGTGTTAAGCCATCCTCGTTTTTAGCTATCAATGTCCACTGAGGTTGATTTCCGTTCAGTTTTTTTTTTTAATTTTTTTTTTTTGTTTTGTTTTACTGTGTTTCAGCACTGTTTTACTGCGAACCTTCAACCCATTCGTTGTGTCGCAGCAACCTGAGGTGCATACGTCATGAGCATGTGTGTGATGGCAAGGGCCACTGCAAGGTCTCGAATCCTGACGTGGATGAATACCTCTGCAGTGCGTGGACAAGACACAGGCAGAGATAGAGATAGATAGATAAATAGAATGATGCATAAATAGAAAGATAAACAAACAGATAAATATAAATAACTCGAAAGATAGCAGATAGATAGAGATAGAACGTTAAATGTAAAGATAGATAGATATCTATTGAGGTAGATAGATGAATAGATATTTGAACAGATAGATAGAAATAGATAGAGAGAGAACTAGATAGATAGATAGATAGACTTATTCAAATATAGATGTTGGATTCAGAGGGAGAGAAAGAGAGAGAGAGAGAGAGAGAGAGAGAGAGAGAGAGAGAGAGAGAGAGAGAGAGAGAGAGAGAGAGAGAGAGATTGAGAGAGAGATACAAAGTGAGAGGTAATAGCTGTTGATTACAATTCTGATAAAGTACACATCATGAAGCAAGTAGTGCACCGAAGACGAAATTTATTTATGCAAGAGAGAGATTCAGGCAGGGGTCAGACTAATTGACAGACAGATAAAATAGACAGGGAGGGACGGAGGACAATAATCAGTACATGGCGAACGAAGAGGAAATAATATTATACTATGTAATTCTCCAGGATATTGGTAAGAAATTAAAAAAAAAATAGTAGATAAACTTAAATATAGGTACGAAGATATTTGATTAAGATATTCAGTGATAGGTAAGTAGATAGAAAAATAGTAACTAAATACATGTAGTTAGATTGATTGATTAATTAATTGATTATCGAATAGGTTTACCAATTGAATCTTTGAATGATAACGACAACTTAATAGTAAGCCAGATATGATATGAAGGATAAGCAATGACATTTTCATCTTTGCTTGCAAGATCTAACGAATTGTCAAATACGACTGTACCAAGACAAATCATTGTTTACTTTTATTTTAATATAATGATGGTAAGATTTGAAACACGAAATCTAAGAGAAGAAGCTTCATGAGAGTTCATCAATTTGAACTGATATAGCTTGCTCATAGCATGGTCGTCTCGTGTTTTTCTCATGTCACACAAGATTGGTTCCGATTGCAAAATTCATCTCGAACTGAGAATCGAAACCAATTGGATCTCACCAGGCCATCTCCAAGCCCAACCCATAAGAGTATTACCTCAACTTCTTTCCTGTGCCTAGTCTGGCATTTATGCAAAATATAGGATTATAGTTTTTTAAAAAGAATGTTATCAGCACTGGTACTGCAAAAGAGAGCATTTGGTCCGACTTCTCAGGCTCTTCCAACAACCTTGTCAACTCGACATCCTGCCCTCAAATGGGCAAGACGTTAGAACTGTCACCAGTGTTCTGTGACGGACGCTGTGTCTTGGGCATGTACAGATGTGATTATTTCCCGGATTGCTCTGGTGGTGAAGATGAAACAGGATGTTGTAAGTTCTGTTTGTTCTAGTGTAAGGTGTAAAATGGGAGAGAGAGAGAGAGAGAGAGAGAGAGAGAGAGAGAGAGAGAGAGAGAGAGAGAGAGAGAGAGAGAGAGAGAGAGAGAGAAATTGAGCAGGGAGAGGGGGTGCAGTAGGAGAATACGGAAGGAAGAAGTTAATTATACTTTGAAGGTTGCTAGCCTTGCCTTTATCCTTTATTAATATATATAATATATATATATATATATATAAATTTTTTCTCCAATCTTCTGTTCTAGGTGTATTTCAAGGCTTTTTTTTCCGAAGGTTTCTCTCTTATTCGCCACTCTTCACCCAGCTTGTAAAACAGTTCCTTCTTCCTCTACCTTTTTTTTTTTTTTTTTTTTGGAGTCTTTTACTTTTTGTATGGTCCTTCCTATCCTTTGAATAACGTTTCTTTTTATCTGGCCACTGTGCCCAATACTTTTTGCGCACACACTCAGATCGGTTATTCTTTTGTTACTATCTCTTTGATCATTTCCTTTCTCTCCCGCCACATTTCATCCATTACTCATCTTAAACCCTTTTCCGGGCCACTTTTCATCGGCCAATCACAACATCTTTTCTAACCCGTCACTTTTCATCGGCAAATCAGAACATCTTTTCTAACCCGTCACTTTTCATCGGCAAATCAGAACATCTTTTCTAACCCGCCACTTTTCATCGGCAAATCAGAACATCTTTTCTAACCCGCCACTTTTCATCGGCCAATCAAAATATCTTTTCTAACCCGCCACTTTTCATCGACAAATCACAACATCTTTTCTAACCCGCCACTTTTCATCGGCAAATCACAATATCTTTTCTAACCCGCCACTTTTCATCGGCAAATCACAACATCTTTTCTAAGCCGCGACTTTTCATCGGCCAATTACAACATCTTTTCTAACCCGTCACTTTTCATCGGCCAATCACAACATCTTTTCTAACCCGCCACTTTTCATCGGCAAATCACAACATCTTTTCTAACCCGCCACTTTTCATCGGCCAATCAAAATATCTTTTCTAACCCGCCACTTTTCATCGACAAATCACAACATCTTTTCTAACCCGCCACTTTTCATCGGCAAATCACAATATCTTTTCTAACCCGCCACTTTTCATCGGCAAATCACAACATCTTTTCTAAGCCGCGACTTTTCATCGGCCAATTACAACATCTTTTCTAACCCGTCACTTTTCATCGGCCAATCACAACATCTTTTCTAACCCGCCACTTTTCATCGGCAAATCACAACATCTTTTCTAACCCGCCACTTTTCATCGGCTAATTACAACATCTTTTCTAACCCGTCACTTTTCATCGGCCAATCACAACATCTTTTCTAACCCGTCACTTTTCATCGGCCGATCACAACATCTTTTCTAACCCGCCACTTTTCATCGGCCAATCACAACATCTTTTCTAACCCGTCACTTTTCATCGGCCAATCACAACATCTTTTCTAACCCGTCACTTTTCATCGGCCCATCACAACATCTTTTCTAACATGCCACTTTTTATCGGCCCATCACAATATCTTTTCTAACCCGTCACTTTTCATCGGCCAATCACATCTTTTCTAACCCGTCACTTTTCATCGGCCAATCACAACATCTTTTCTAAGCCGCCACTTTTTATTGGCCCATCACAACATCTTTTCTAACCTGCCACTTTTCACTGGCCAATCACAATATCTTTTCTAACCCGCCACTTTTCATCGGCAAATCAGAACATCTTTTCTAACCCGCCACTTTTCATCGGCCAATCACAATATCTTTTCTAACCCGCCACTTTTCATCGACAAATCACAACATCTTTTCTAACCCGCCACTTTTCATCGGCAAATCACAACATCTTTTCTAAGCCGCGACTTTTCATCGGCAAATCACAACATCTTTTCTAACCCTCCAGTTTTTATCGGCCCATTACAACATCTTTTCTAACCCGCCACTTTTCATCGGCAAATCAGAACATCTTTTCTTACCCGCCACTTTTCATCGGCCAATCACAATATCGTTTCTTACCCGCTACTTTTCATCGGCAAATCACAACATCTTTTCTAAGCCGCGACTTTTCATCGGCAAATCACAATATCTTTTCTAAGCCGCCAGTTTTTATCGATCCATCACAACATCTTTTCTAACCCGCGACTTTTCATCGGCTCTTCTCTACATCTTTTCTAACCCGCCATATTTCATCGGCCCATTACACAACATCTTTTCGTACCCCCCACTTTTCACCCACCACCCAACTTTCGTCTCTTCTTATCCATTAGCTTTCATCCACCATCCAACTTTCGTCTTTTCTTATCCATTACTTTTCATCCACCAACCAACTTTCGTCTTTTCTAATCCATTACTTTTCATCACTCAACTAATGTTCTTCTCTTCTTTCCCACCACTTGTTTTCCTGCTTCCGTCATTCTTTTTCTTTTTTTATTTTTTTCCCTCCGGAGCCCATTTTTGTTCTGACATCAATGCCTGAACCTTTTCCCGTACCCCTTTTTATATTTCTTTCTTTTCAATCTTCTCTCTTTTGTCTTTTCTCCTAAATACATTTTCACATTTTCCATCTCTCACATTTCTTTTGACGCATTATCTCCACACCATTTTCGCGGGACCTTTTTTTGTGCCACCCTTTTTCTTTTTTTTTATTTTAACTGTTTTCTCTCTTTCCTGCAACAACCCTTTCTTTTATTGCTCGATACTTTTCACCCACCTTTTAGCAGGAATAGAAAAGCGCTTGATTCTTCAGTTGGAAAAGGGTCACAGTCGTCATTAATCGTTAACATCTTATGTTGGCATATTTTTGAAACACCGCCTGAGTAAGATAGATAGATAGATAGGTATAGAGAGAGAGAGAGAGAGAGAGAGAGAGAGAGAGAGAGAGAGAGAGAGAGAGAGAGAGAGAGAGAGAGAGAGAGAGAGAGAATCTGCTACAGAAGGCATAGCTTTATGCCAAATGGGAATTCTTTATTACATCTTGTTCGACTTCCATCCACTACTCCAGTCTACACTGCCATTCCCTGTGAGCCTGGCTTCTTCCGGTGCAGTAACCACAAGTGTATACCTGAAGCCCTGCGCTGTGACGCTAGGAACGACTGTTATGATTGGTCGGATGAAAAGCATTGTGGTGAGTGACATAAATCATGTGGTATTAACCCTGGTAGTGCGCACACATTATATTTAAGCTTTGCCCTGACGTTAAGATTCAATTGGCGATGGCAGGTTTGACTGGCACGCACATAGAAGGCAAAATATTTGAATCCCAAGGGGAAAAAAAAAATTTCCATTGCTAGTAACGACACTATCCCGCGATTCTTCGTATTGAAAACCACTAAGGAATAATACTTCCATTAAAGAAGTATGACAATCTAAAAAATATTTTAAAAAAAAGCTATGCGAAAATCTGTTGTTCTAAGTATCAACACTTTTGAAAATATGAATTTGTATCACCAGGTTTCACTTTCTTGTTTTTTGCGGGCTGTCTTTCAGGATTATTAATGAACAAAACATCCCATTGAGTAGATCAGTTAATTTTCCTTACTCTATTGGAGTCCACTTTACATTGTGAAATTGTCTCTTTCTTTCTCTCTCTCTCTCTCTCTCTCTCTCTCTCTCTCTCTCTCTCTCTCTCTCTCTCTCTCTCTCTTTCTCTCTCTCTCTAACTTTTTCGTTCTGTATTTCTCTCTCCATCTCTCTCTTCCACTTTCACTCTCTGACGTTCTCTCACGTATAAAAAGATTGAGAGGACTAAGGATACATTAAAAATATAGAACACTGCTACAGAAAGCCTCGGTTCAAAAATGATTTATTGCTGGAGCTATCTTTCAAGATGCTGAGGCTTGTCTCAGACCACAACAATGTAAAGAAACTCCCCACACAGTTCTCGAGACAGGAATTTCCCTCGCGATGAAGATCGCTTAATGCGACATGGCCTCCATCTGAGTGATCTCTCGTCTCGTCAACTTGAAAAGACAAAAAAAAAAAAAAAGAATTTAAAAAAATAAAAATTCGCCAAACCGGCTGGTCGCGAGTATTGCGTGTGAATTTCTTTTCTATTCAAAGCTCCGGGCACATGAATGAGTGTACACATTTAACGTTTCCACAAGACGAGCATAGATCTAGTACTCCTGGATTTTTTTGAGGTGCGAGTCTTGATTACTTTCTCCAACTGACGGTTACTGAAAGCTTTATAGCCTGGCAGCAATGGGTGATGTTTCTAAAAAAGGTCAGCGAAAGTTACCTTCCTTAAGCGGCTGTCAAACACAGCCTTGATCTAAGCTTAATAGTTAGTTTCGAATGCAGAGACCACAGTTCAGAGACGAGAAAATGATAAGTTTTATACCTTGCCTTGGAACAATTATTATGTAGATTGAATCTCCAAATTATGACGGCATGAACAGGTAAAGAATTTTCTTTAAAACAAAGCCTGTGTAAAACAAGAAAAGCACTGAGGCGCTTCGTAACAATGAAATTGAGGTATAATCGCATGACGGCTTTGATTTCTTAACTGTCGTCTCTTCTCTCTCTCTCTCTCTCTCTCTCTCTCTCTCTCTCTCTCTCTCTCTCTCTCTCTCTCTCTCTCTCTCTCTCTCTCTCTCTTTCTCTGTCTCTGTCTCTCTGTCTCTCTCATTCACCTTTCTCTATTTCGCTCTCAACTCTCCTCTCTCTCTTTCTCTGTCTCTGTCTCTCTGTCTCTCTCATTCACCTTTCTCTATTTCGCTCTCAACTCTCCTCTCTCTCTTTCTTACTGTCTCTCCCTATTTCTCCTCTCTTTGCATCTCTCCTCTCTCCTCTCTTTCCCCGCCCTCTCTCTCTCTCTCTCTCTCTCTCTCTCTCTCTCTCTCTCTCTCTCTCTCTCTCTCTCTCTCTCTCTCTCTCTCTGTCTCTTTCACTCGCTTTCTTTCTCTGTGCCTGCCTCTCTTGTTCCTCCACCCTCTCTTCCTCTTGTCTGTGTGTGTGTGTGTCTCTCTCTCTCTCTCTCTCTCTCTCTCTCTCTCTCTCTCTCTCTCTGTTTATTTGAATGAAACTTAAACATTGAAGAATATTGAATTTTTTTAAATGTTAGCCTTAATAAATCTTATATGCAGTGTTTATTCATTTTTGTATTGAATATTTCAAAAATAAATTATTGAATTAAGTTTAACTTTTATGTGTTAATGTTTTCTGATACAAGATTAGATCGTTTTGTTATTTAAAATAGTTAACTTGCAAAAAGCGTAATCTCATTTGGTTATGACATCCACATACATTTAAAATAAACCTCAAATTAGGGGAAAAATAGTAAAAGGAAAATAATAATAATAATAATAATAATAATAATAATAATAATAATAATAATAATAATAATAATAATAATAATAATAATAATAATAATAATAATAATAATAACAACAATGATGATGATGATGATGATAGTCATATTATAAAAGATGATGATGACGATAAAGAGGATGACGGTGATGCTGATGATGATGACGATAATGATGATGATGATGATGATGATGATAATGATGATGATGATGATGATGATGTTGATAATAATAACAATAATAATAATAATAATAATAATAATAATAATAATAATAATAATAATAATAATAATAATAATAATAATAATAATAATAATAATAATAATAATAATAATAATAATAATAACTCTAAGAGTCCCCCTCCCTGAAAAAAAAAAGCTCCATGAAAAAATATTAAGAGACAATGCGTCTTCATGCCTTCTTCTTGTTCACAAATAATACAAAAATCATGCCTTTGAATACATTAAAAACCGCTGCAAAAATGCACTAAAATGCAAAGATTTGCACATTTTTCTTTGGGAAGGGGAGCCTAAACACCTCTAGAGGGGCTGCCTGCTTTGCAGACATATGGTCATAGCTTCGCCACTACGGTGATTTGGACCCTAAAAGAATTCAGAGCACCCCCTCTCCCAGCTTTTTTTTTTCGAACTCCTTAATCCCTGTAATACTAATACTCAGAACAAGAACAAGAAAATGTAGAAGAAGAAGAAACAATGATGATGATGATAATTATGACGATGATGATGATGGCTATGTTTTAGCATATAATTCAACACATAGCCTCTCATGTAGAAGACAATGTAGAAGAAGAAGAAGAAGAAGAAACAATGATGATGATGATGATGATGGTGATATTTATGACGATGATGATGATGATGAAGTTGTTATAGTATAAATAATTCTTTTGCATATAATTCAACACATAGCCTCTCATGGCTAAGCAGTCACTGTGTCACACAGGACCACCAGTCCTCTGAGGTTCACTCTGTTATGCTCCATTTGATTAAATCATTTTATTCTAAATTATATTATTGTGCTGGGGGCTGGAAACTGAATCACAGTATTATTGTCAAGTTCATGTGAAATATATTTCACACACCAGTATTTGAGATTTTTAATAGATTCATTCCTTATCTTGACCAATGTCATCTAGCATTTATAACTTTAAAATCTATAAAACAAGTATGGATCCCGTCATGAACATTGTTAACAATTCTTACCATTATTATCTTGGACTAGAGCTCAGGCAGAGGGTCTGCCTATGCTTTTAAGTCTTCGTCCCAGCTGGGCACTTGTCAAGGACTATTTCATGCGCCGCTTCCAGTCCCAAATCTTGGGTAGATGCTAGTGGGGACCGCCCAAGCCAAAACAGAGCTTGGGCACCGCCCAACTTTGGGACCTTTTCATGCGCACGGCCCCTGCTGGTCTTGCCACTACAGCTAACAACATATCCGATATACTGTAGCTTGGGCTGCCCCTCACTTGCCGCTCTTGCCTACACCGAATCTGGACGCTCAAATTTTTCACAGCATCGTATTCTGATTATTCTTAGACCCAGGGTTCAAAATCCCCTTAAGTTAATTAGAATAAATATAAGATCTCTATATAAGATGTATCCGTTGATGATTGTTAAAGACGATCGGAGTAAACCTCCAAATAGGATTAATTGTTATCTTAACGTGGAGGAGCTCGTATGGTCTTTTGGTTTTTACAATTGATTAAAGATATGCGGAGAAATTAAAATGTAGGTTCTAGTTTATTTTAATTGTTGAAAAAAAGGGCTAAAAATCTGGACCTTCTCATTAGCGAAAGTTACATCAAATGTTTTATTCAATATATCAACATTTTTAGTTTGCCGGTGTTATAATAATTGTAATCATTCGATTGAAATTTTACATTGAAAAGGTTGCTTTATCTGTACTTGAATCCTCAAATTATAGACGTGTAAAAAAAAAAGAAAAAAAGAGAAAGAAAGCAAGTAGTCGCGCGTGATATATTCTACCCAACTCGTCATCTGTAGGTAGCAGACAAACAGGTTGATACATAGGTGCTTCGTTTTTACATCCCTGTTTTGATAACATTTAACAAGTTCGTTATTTCATCTTAGTTCTCATTTTAGTCTTACTTTATTCGGCTCACATCCAAATCTAGGTTTCCTTTTAAATCCCCCCGTCAATCACAGAGTATAAAAAAATAATGATGTTTTACTGTGTATAGGATGTCAGGCTAAGTAGAGTAAAATCGAACACAGTACAGTCTCTCATACTTTATACTCTATTCATTTTTTTAAATGTTTTTTTTTAATTTCATTATGTGCTATTGATTTATTTTTAAACCTTATCGAAACTTAATATAACTTTACCTGAAATATTCGGGCTGTAATTAAGCCAGCTAATATGTTTATTTTTTTAAATTAGTTATTATCATATTGAAATTAAAAATTCTAAATTTTAAAATAATGCATGTGTTTTCATTCGTAGGTCGTCAAAAACACTAGCGAATCTTTCCGTTTACTTGTCTTTACACCGAAACTGTACTTTTTTTTCTAAATGGTGCCACACTTTAAACTCCTATACATGAATTATTTCAATCATTATCTGGATTTCTTCACTTCACCTTCACTAATACATGTAAAAGAATCCAATCTTTTTTATTTATCGATTTGCTATTCCTTTTCTCGCTTTATTTACTCTGTCCGATATTTTGGCTTTTCCAAGTGAAATTTGCAAAAAATTATAATTAATGTTTTCTAATCCAGACAATGTGAGGTGTCCACCTGATCACGTGAGATGTGACAGCGGTCAGTGCATTCCCCGGCACAAATGGTGCAACCACTGGCCCAACTGCCCGGACAGGTCGGACGAGAAGAACTGCGGTAAGGTCATCAACTAACATCATGTCACGTTCCGACACTGAGTGCAGCCATTAATAACATCATGTCAAGTCTCCGGTACTGGGTGCAGTCATAACTTACACCGTGTCACGTCTTTGGTATTGGGTACAGCCATAACTATTACCATGTCAAGTCTCTGGTACTAGCTACAGCCATAACTAACACCATGTCACGTTTCTGATACTGGGTATAGCCATAACTTACAGCGTGTAAAGTCTCTTATACTAGGCACAGTCATAACGTACACGATGTCACATCTCTGGTATTGGGTACAGCCATAACTATTACCATGTCAAGTCTCTGGTACTAGCTACAGCCATAACTAACACCATGTCAAGTCTCTGGTATTGGGCACAGCCATAACTAACACCATGTAAATTCTATGGTACTGAGCACAGCCATGACTAAAACCATGTCAAGTCTATGGTACTGGGCACAGCCATAACTAACATCATGTCAAGTCTCTCGTACTGGGCACAGCCATAACTAATACCATGTCAAGTCTCTGGTACTGGGCACAGCCATAACTAATACCATGTCAAGTCTCTTGTATTAGGCACAGCCATAACTAACACCATGTCAAGTCTCTGGTACTGGGCACAGTTATATCAGAGATTCTAGATTTAGTGAGAAGTTTCGCGAGCTCCACGTGCTATTGCTATGAGGAGCTTGGGTGACGCGTGCAGAGGTTTTTTTTTTTTCTTTATTGAAATACGGGCAGTAGGAGAATCAGACAGGTTTTTCACTAAGGATTAAAGAATTAATTTTGCACATGCATAATTAGGATAGATAAATAGATACAAAGATATTTAGGTAGGAAGATGGATAAGCAATTAGGCGGAAAGATGGAAGATGAATAGCTATATTTATTTGCTAATTAAAGTATAGTCAGTGTAAAGCCAAATTATGTCAGAATCTTTATTTAACACTAAACAAAGCTCAGAGATTAAGAAACCACTGCTTCTAACTGCCTTACCAATGTGACATTATTAAAACCTGCGATTAGAAGTTTTTGAGTCTGTACCCTCTCTTCACAATGGATAACCAAATAATTGGAACTAATAGGGGTTTCTTTTGAAGCGATTTGTCAACAATAATCACTTTACACATTTCTAAACTGATAGGCTAGTTTTTTTAATGCCCCAACGATTTTACGCATAAACTAGTATCTTACATTAATAATTAAGTCTATCATAATCATTCGTTGTCAAGTTCATAACTTATATTAGGCACAATTTAGTAGGATTGGGCAAATAGATAATGTACATAACTTTCGACGAAAGCTTGAATGGCAAACAAGGCATCCATACACCGCTATACTTATATCTTTTTCATATTCCTAGTTACATACATAAACTACCTCTCTTTCTTCAACGTCTGACCAGAGTATCGCTCGTGCGGAAAAGATGAGTTCGGTTGTCACAACGGAGAGTGCGTGCCTGCTGCTTGGGTGTGTTACAATGGCCGCAACAGACCGGGCTATGGCTGTGAGGACCAGTCGCATCTTATAGACTGCGGTGAGTACGATCGTTTATCTTCTATTTCACTTTTGGTCATTTTTTAACCTCGAGTCGTTGAGAGCCTGTGAAATCAAGAATTCTTCCATAAAACTTTATCCTCTTTTTCCTAAAACTGAAATCGTTACTATAAGATGTAAACATGGACATATCAGAGAGTGTACAATAGGAGTCTCTGGTGATATTCAGCTGAGCTCATATTATTGAACAGAAAGGTCCCCAGCTTGTATTATGTATACTTCTCGCTCGTGAATTTTTTGTTTGTTGTTTTTTTTATTTTTATTTTTTTTTTATTTGGCGATATTATTAGCCGAAGTTGATAATAGTTGAAAATCTTTTTCTTCATGGAGTTGTGAGTGCAGATCTTTAAAAGGTTTTATGATCAATTAAAACCGTTTATCCGCACCGCATTTTGTCGGGTTTTATCGTATATTGTAAGAGCAAATCCGCTTTGGCTTATTTTGACCCTCCACTATTTTTCTTGTGAATATAAATAGGTCCTCATGCCATAGATGCAGAGAGCATTTTGATACATAGTTTTTAAAAGAATCATTTCTTTAACTTTGCTTTGTATTTTTTTCCAAATTTTAAGATGCATCTGGTTATTAAACTCACACGTAAAAATACATGCATGTTGTCCAGTATGCCTTAATGAAATAAAATGCCGCATATTAGCTATCAAATAAAAGAGACATGTAGCCAATGCTCTTTTAGGAAAGCCATGGCATAAAAATTTTAAGATGTTCAATGAAGGATTCCGTACTTCAAAATGCCTTTCGCACACACCGTTATCAGGTGTGGCATGATTATATTACAGCTGAAATTGCACCTTTTGTGAACGATTTTTCAAACTTTTACAGCAATTATTACTCAGTATCTAAGCATCTAATTCAGATGGAAATCATGTGACCTGGGGGAGAGAGTCCTCACCTTGCTGAAAGCAGAGCTCATCTTTATTAGGCCTTGATAACCTGAGGAAGTTGAGACTAGACAGGGAGAGTGAGTTAGAAAGAGAGAGAGAGAGAGAGAGAGAGAGAGAGAGAGAGAGAGAGAGAGAGAGAGAGAGAGAGAGAGACAGAGAGAGAGAACGAGAGAGAGAGACAGAGAGAGAGAACTAGAGAGACAGAGAGAGAGAACGAGAGAGAGACAGAGAGAGAGAGAAAGGGAGAGAGACAGAGAGAGAGAACGAGAGAGAGACAGAGAGAGAGAACGAGAGAGAGAGACAGAGAGAGAGAAAGGGAGAGAGAGAGAGAGAGAGAGAGAGAGAGAGAGAGAGAGAGAGAGAGAGAGAGAGAGAGAGAGAGAGAGAGAGACGGGGAAGGGGATGGAGGAGAGTATATTTAATAAATTAAAGTTGAATATAAAATCATTTTCCTGAGAGTACATTTTTTTTAAACTTCAAATCCAATTGTTCATAATGATATTGATTTCTGTTTTTCTTTCGATCAGAGGATGCTCAATGTGGCGAAGATGAGTTTAAATGTACAAAGAGCATTTGCGTGGACAAGGATCAAATCTGTGATAAGAGTGTAGACTGCATTTTTACTATCAGTGATGAAGCCGTGTGTGGTAAGTATGAGAAGGTGAATAACATTTTTCATATCAGTAATGAAGCAATATGTGATACACCGAGGAAGTAGACTGCATTTTTACCATCAATAGCAGTATATGAGAAAGTAGATTGTATTTTGTACATTCGTGACGAAGTAGTTTTTGATAAGTCTTAAATAATTACCGTCGAATTGTCAACGAAATTTTTTTCGGTAGTTTAGCTTGTGATTTAACTGGGAATTTAGACTGTCTTTTTTGCAAGGGAATAATTACAATATCTGCACGCCAGAACTATGTCTCTTTGGAACAGTTAGTCTTCTGAAATACCTCTCTGTTATTTGAGAAAGTGTTCACTTTAGGTAACGCCTTGTTCATCAATCATAATGAAGATATTTAATAATTTTTAAGCTACTGCTGCTTTTTCGTCAAATCTCTTGAATCTTTTTTTTTATGTGTTCTACGTATCCAGAATACTCGTGCCCGGAGAAGACAAAGACCAACTTCACCTGTACCTGCTTCGATACAGTGATGAACTGTGAGAACCGCGGTTATCCCAGCCTCACCTTGCCCAGCCGCCAGGAGCCCATTAACAAGTTGTAGGTAATTTTTATACTTCTTGTAACTTTAATTCAGAGCCTTTCCTTTAGGGCCTTTCACTTAAGCGGCGCACTTTAAACCTGAAACTAAATTTTAGCCAGCACTCTTCATATCCATAAAAGGTGAACAAAACAATAATTAATAAATGAATATTTGGATTATAAAGTAAGATAGTTGAATCATTTAACAGAGTTTCATACTGACCATGAATCCCACATGAATTCAGAGTGTGACGTCGATAGTGTTTTTATTGAACTCTCTCGTTGTTGGTCCTGGTAAAAAAAACTTTCATTTTTTTGTTTTATCAAGATTGCCTCTGTTTTTATTTTATTTGTTATTTTTTTCTGAATCGTATGTGCTTATAAAGTTTTTGTCGCCTCTTGCTTTCTTTTTCTTTTCTTCTCTTCTTTCTTCATCATTTTTGTAAGTGTTGTAGTGTTTGACTGATTTTTTTGTTTGTTAAGAGTTTTAGAGAATTTCGCCTCTTGGTCAAGAAATAAATAAGGTTGCAACGGACCTGAATACTCTCATTTGCTTTTTATTTCTATTGTTTTAAGTTCATATTGTTCCACAATTCACATTTCAGTTAAACAGTAAATTCGTAACAATAAAATGTGTAAACTTTCAAACGCTATGTTTCTTAGAGTGTAGCGCGTCCCCTCCTCTTAAAGCTTATTTGCTTAAAGCCAAACCTAAACATAAAGGAAAAAGAAATACTCTTTAACTTCTCTGAGCCCTGTTGTGTGATTGTTTTATTGGTGCGGACAATATTGGAATTCTACGATTATTAATATAACAAGTTGGTTACCCGTTCGATGATGGAGTGTCAGAGAGAGAAAGAGAGAGAGAGAGAGAGAGAGAGAGAGAGAGAGAGAGAGAGAGAGAGAGAGAGAGAGAGAGAGAGAGAGAGAGAGAGAGAGAGAGAGATGCGTAATTATCACCTGTGGAAAGAGATTTTAGTCATCACCGGAGGAAAAATAACCTGTGGAGAAAGATATTAGTTATGACGAAACGAAAAAACTTTGCACTGACCTGTTTATAACACTTCTTTGTAGATCACATTTCTTGTTATCGATGACTGAGGTGAGCACAGGTAAACAATGTTGTCTCGCTTTCCGCTTCTGGCAGCGCAACATAAAGAAGCCATGGGAAAAGACTGGCTGTTGTAGATCTAGTCCGATGGAATTCAAAGTTTGTACCTGTGCCTTATTAATGGTCATGGCAAAACACCCCTTTAAAGGCAATTGCCTTCTTTGGAATTTGAATGGGAATGTTGTGTCTGATGGCTGGAGCGGTATCCTAGGCACCAAATGAATCTCACCTTTGTGTGCCCTGACAGCTATTTCCACTTCTACTGTATTTCTGTTGCAAGAACGTATGATGCATCTTGTTCCATTCATCAGTTCTGGGGCTTTATAGATCTAAGCAGCATCACCGGCATTCCAACTTTCAATGACAGAATATGTTGTGGGAGTCCTGAGACCTCAATGGAGTTCAAAAATTCAGCAGGAAACGTAACAGATTGTTCCTCATCCACCATTGAATTTACAGAAGTGTATGCGACTGCAGGGTTAGGAATTCTGGCCATCAAAATGCCATTCACTTTCGCTGCACTATCATTGTGTGTGTGTGGGGGGGGGGGGGGGGCAAATTGCACGCTGCATTAATCAGTCTCTATTTACAAAGTTTGTGTCTAAACTTGGATAGATGTGATCACAACGTGAGTGATTTTAAGTCAGCACACTGTTTTCCAAATTTGCATCATTTTCTGTAGCCTGGAGTCCCTCTGTTTGTAGGCTTACATGTTGCACACTTTGAGAAGCAGGCCTAGATCTAGATTCTGTTCTGGTTGTAGAATTAGAAATTCGAGTAGATCTAGATCTAGATCTACTTGTTCTAGATTTAGATCTAGCATTCTCTGACTCTGAGTCTGACTTGGCTAGGAGTTAACCTTCCTATTGAAGAACCCCCTTGTCTTTTACGTGGCATTCTTGATTTAAATCTACCTAGATCTAGATTCTTTGCTAATTTTGAACAGCATCAATCGTTCGGAAGGGTCTGTCCATCAGCTGTGTTAGGGCCACAAATCGTACGGATTGAGACATCGAAAAGTGTGTGAATTGCCGTTCAGTATGCCGTGCATAGTAGACTTCCGTTTGGCTTTAAAAAGTTTGACTATGGCGTTTGTGGGACGATAAATGGTATTCAAATGAGGAAACAATAAAATTTCAAATAAAAAAACTACAGAGACTTCATAATTCCTTTTATAGATGTGCATCTTACCACTATAGATAAGGTATCCTACAAAATTTGAAGTCATTTGGTTCAGTGGTTCAGAAGCTTTTTGCCTCAGAAATTTGAAAGTCCACAAATATATATAGTATAGATAGATTATTGTGTAACAGATATAGCATCTTGCAGATGTCTTAAAACGAGAGCTAGTCTCAAAATCTGCGCTAATTTCCATTGACTTTTATTGGTAAAATCTAATAATGATGGAAAGGAAAAGGCATAAGCCTCTGAATCTATTTTGAATGTTTACAGTTTGATTCCGTCTTGACATTTCCATGAAGTATTCGTGGAAAAAAAAACGTGTTCCAAAAATTAATATTGCCAGGGTATTGATTAGTTGTAATTAAAGCCTTCTGTTCTTTCCTATTTCAATGCAGCAAATTCTTAATAATATAGATAAAGAAAACTCCCAAATCTCTCGCAAGACGATTGTTGAACCAGAGTCAACATCTGTTTCTAGGTAAAGCCAATATCAATGATGCAAAACTTAGTTCTTAAATTTTTGTTTTTCAATTATTTCCTCCAGGACAATTAACAAGGGCAAAGCATTGGGACAATTGAAAATGGTGCTTCCATCATGCTTTTGGTTTGAGCTGTCACGAGTAATACTCCGAAATAAATCTGAAGTTACCTTTTTGTTCTCACCGGCCCCTCCTTGAGCCATCCTTATCCTCCCTTCCCCATTCACCCCCCCCCCCCCCCCCCCCAAAAAAATAAATAAATAAATAAATAAATAAATAAATAAATAAAATAAAATAATAAAAATTGGTTTTTGTATGTAACGAATCCTGAAACACCAAGCATATCAACAATCAGTCAATCAATTCTTGGAAATCTGCCTTCAAATTTGTATACAGTTTGAAACAGTTCCATCAGTTATAGGGTCACAATCTAGAATTATTAAATGCTGTGTTGTATTGTTGCAGTCACTAAGGCAGTGTTTACTTGAAAAGGATATTGGCTGTGTTGCACTTTTGATGAGAGTGGCGCAAAGATAAAAGTTTACTTCAAGGCACAGGTTTATTAGTAAAACGGTTTCCAATTTTATCCTGTTGATATTTCCTTCTTATCGTCTCTCATTACCGCTGTTCCGCTCATCATTGATAAACGTGGCTTACCATGATTGCTGCTGGTCTTTCAAGAATGTTTCCAATTTCATCACTTTTACCTTTCATTTATTTCCTTTCCGATGTGTCGTTCTCCATGAAGATATACAGTTTTTCATAAATATGATGTTCAGTACTTTTTGTAACACACAAACTGTGATGGCAGCTCACAATAATATGCTGTGTGACTTGTGAGGCAAGCAGAAATTCCATCGGAACGTTAAAAAAAAAGAAGTTACGATTTGCAACAAAATAAAGCGAGAGGTTTTCTATATTGAGAATTTTTTTTGCCTTTATGCAATTCCCTGCGTGCATGCTAACTCATCGTGTAAAAAAATAATAACTGAGAGAAAAGTCACGCCAAATTTTGCAACATTTCTTTCATTCAAAGTCTAAAAGTTCATAAAGGAATGTTCAGCCATGTTTTCGTTTCCCCCCCGGTCCTGGCACTGTGATGGGACAATGCCCACAGGAAACTTAGCGGCAATTTTCTCAACAATTCTATCACAACGTCAGCATTTTTCAGCAGCTATGGATCCCCAATGGATGGCATCATAGATCTGTAAGTAAATTAATTAACCCAAAAATAATGTTTATAACGTGAACTGTGTCAACAAAGTACTTTCTTTAGGTTTGCTTTGAAGCGTCATATTATTATTCTTGTTTTGAAAGATTCTTGAAGGATTCAATTCGTCTTTCATTCGTATTCAATGCTTTAAAAAAATCTTGTATCTTATAAATGAAAACAGATGTAGTCCTATGTTTACTGTTGTGATTATGAATATTATAATGGCCATGCCTGGTTGTATTGTCTTTGAGATTATTTCCCTGGTTCCTTATCTGATCTACTTCCGCGTTCTCTTTGTATTCGCTCTCCTCTCTCCTTCACGACGATCTGACGTCTATCTGTCTGTCTCCTTATCGGTGACTTTCGATTTTCCTATCTTTATATGACTCCATCTATCTTAAAATCTTCTTTCTTACTTAACTGCCTCCAACCATCCATCTTTCTCTCTCTCTCTCTCTCTCTCTCTCTCTCTCTCTCTCTCTCTCTCTCTCTCTCTCTCTCTCTCTCTCTCTCTCTATATATATATATATATATATATATATATATATATATATATATATATATATCAAGAGAGAGAGAAATAGAGCGAGCGGACGAGAAAGTAAGAGAGAGAGAGAGGGAGAGAGAGAGAGAGAGAGAGAGAGAGAGAGAGAGAGAGAGAGAGAGAGAGAGAGAGAGAGAGGAGAGAGAGAGTGAGAGAGATTTTAAGATATTGTACGTATGCGCTCAAATATCTTTTTTCTTTAAACATGGATTAAAAAAATCACAAAGGCAGGTGATTTTGATTTCGAAAAACTGTAATCCACATTATCAGATCTTTCCTTGCCATGTCTGCTCCAAATCTTTTGATCAATATTCTGATTCTGTAACATTCATTAAATTCCATCTACAGAATGAAATCGGGCTTAAATCAACGAATTATAATTCAAATAATACCCCTGAGCTATTCCTACGTAACTCTACAAGATTGTAAATGCTTTCCTTAAAAGCATCCTCGTTTTCAACAACAAGAACAAAAAAAAATAATTTTCACAATTCCCCTTAGGTAATATGGGCTCTGAATTGATTATTGTGAACTAACCATTAAATTACTCGTTTTTCTTGCAGTGACCTCAGCAACAATTCTTTGACTTTCATACCAGATAGGCTGTTCGAGAACATGTGGCGGCTACAAATACTGTAAGTATGACACTGTGTAGATCTAGCCGTTATCGCGAGGAAAAGCACTTCAAATTGTACTTGTAACAGAAAGTGTTTTTCAGATGAATCTTACCAAAAGTATCGATACGGATATTAAAAATCCTCGTAGTTTTTGGCAAAAGGCACATTTACATCAAATGATCAATTCTTTTAAGTTCAATAAAAGTATTTTTTTTTATTTGAGTTTTTCGTCTTTTATAAAGTATCAACTTGTCCGATGTGTAGTCGGGTGCCATATTTCACTCTTCTAACTTGACCAACCCATAAGATGTGGATGCTTTACAGTAAGTGAGTTAAATTAAAAGTCGCCAGCTTTGGAATCTGATCCAAGAATATACTCTCGGACTGCAGTAATCTGAACACTGATGCCAGTGATCCGCTTTGGTATATTGTAGACCTAGATTCCATGAAATCTATGTTTAGAACAAGGCTATAAGCTTCTTGCAGAGGGAATATACAGCATGGGTCAAAGGTCTTGAAGCTATTGCAACGTAAGCTGCGATAATACAATAATTTCTCGTAATGGACATTAAGATGAATTTTCAAGCAAGTATACAAGAAAAGAAGGTAGCTTACGCATCCTTTCATAAACAATAAGTTTTAGCTTACAAAATCACTTTGGGCTTAGTTTAGAAACTGTATTGCCAGAACGAGGCACATCATCGATTGTGAGATGTGACCCTTTACTGTGTGCGTACAATACCGTTTGTCACGTCTGGAAGATATCGATACGGGTTACTTTTCGATGATTTTTCAATGCCTTTGTTTCGAGTCTTTGAAAACAAATAATGGAAAGAGTAGCACGGGGAGTGGTTGCTGTGAGGGGCGCTGTCCAGTGGCCACTGCGTAGTGAGCCCGTCTTCTGTCGTGGGTTCGATTCGAAAAGGTTAGTAGTTAGATGTATACTTGAGCTTTACAACACCACCATAGCTGACGAGTGCGCGTTAGAATTGCGAAAATACCGAAATTTCATTGGAAAAATAATAGATTTAAAAGACTTGACGTCTTCTTTTTTGTACTTTTGTTTATCACATGAAACAGATTTGTGTGCGCTATGAACCTTTGTAATGACCGTTATTGTTTTTTTTTCCAACCCTTCTATTCACCAGAAATCTAGCGAACAATTTTTTGACCTCCATAAGTAGCGAGCTTCTTAATGGTCTGAGCAGTCTGATTCAAATGTAAGTTCCCTAGACTTCCCTAGTGTTTTTGGCTCGTATTTTTAAAAAGATAATTTATTTTCTATTGCGGTCTAAGTTATAGATTAGTTTGTTTTCTTTATTTTTTACATCGGTAAAAAGAATGTTAGTCTAGAGAGCTTTCCTATTAACTTAATCTTTTCATAAAAAAAACTATTTAATTTACTTATAAGTGTATCTTTTCTCTTTTGTCTGTTTGCCCTTCTTATGCCCACCCTCTCATCATCTCCCCTTCCCCCTTCTCTCTGTCTACCTTATCTATCTATCCATCTAATTCTCTATCCATTCATCTATCTTTCTCTTTCTCTGATTGTCGACCTCTCTCTCTCTCTCTCTCTCTCTCTCTCTCTCTCTCTCTCTCTCTCTCTCTCTCTCTCTCTCTCTCTCTCTCTCTCTCTCTGTCTACTTCTCCTTATTCTTTTGCCTATCACAATCATTTCCCTCGATTTTCTTTTCTGCATTCTTTGGCATATTATCCCAATCCTTTGTTTTTATTTCATATTATGTGACACGTTTTATTTATATAATTTTTAAGATTCAATATACGTTTTATTAGATAACCTTCGAGTTTCTTTTTACATTCTAAAACTGTTTAAATATCTGATATCTCTGTTAGATGAAGGAGTAACGTGAAAATATCTCCTGTTTTGTACCAGCATTGTTCAGTGTTTTTTTAGCAGCATTGCTTGTGTAGTTAACAATGTGCATCTGACAGGAAAATATTTAGAGGATAGTTTTCAACAAGCGTGAGATAACATTTATTAAAATTGAGCCTTATCAAAGTGTTCCGGCTTTAGCAACACGTCACCATCCTACAAATTCCCGTTTTGTTTTGTTTTTTTTTTTCCACCAGCCATCTAGATGGCAACCAGATCCACTTTATCGCGAACGGTTCGTTTCTTGGACTAGCACGGCTCACTACCTTGTAAGTAACCAATAATTAATTTCTTTGGTTTTTAGTGGTTTATTTTACGGAGAAGAGGGAAGCACTGAGAAGCAGACAAAATTATTTTAAGTGGTCTTTTATGTTTGTTTATAGCAATATTGGTTCGTCAGGATTTTGAAAAATGGAAAAATGAAAATGTTAACGTAGCCTAGAGAAAAGAAGAATGAGTCCCAGTACATTTTTTTTTTTTAATTTAGAAAACAAATGTGTTTTTTTTTTATTTGGGAGGCCTTAAAATAATCAAAGAATAATCAATGGGAATTAAATAAAAATCACTCATAATCATTTTGCACAGTTCTATTTGTTTACAAAAACTCAAGAACAGATCAAGGAAAAACTCATGATTTCAAAATAAACAAGATTTTTTACAAATAAGATTTATAAAAGCGACATAATCATAAGAATACAGATATTAACACTCTGTTGTTATTTGAGCCAGTTTTCTAAGTGATATATCTTATAACCATAGTATCGTCTGTTATCTGCTCGCGCATTAAACATCGCTGTATAATACTCGCAAACTTCTGTCTATCAAAGCCCACAAATCAGACGCTGAATCTAGGCCAAAATAACTGGCGATTTTGTCGTGTTCTGGGCTACTTTTTGCTATGTCTGCGGCATAAGCTAGACTAAGACAACCAAGTACTTAGCAAATTAAACAAACAATGAGCACCTGTTCTGTAGGACATGGAGACAGGCATGAGTGGATGAGACGGAGTTAGGTAACTTGCTAAGATTTCAAGCCACAGACCGGGCTCAAAGGATGGGAGAAACATTATTTTAGAGTTGCGTAAAGCACTTAGAGTTGACAAGTCTTAGAGAAGAGGTATAATAATTACAGCCTTTGCGAAGCTTACAGCCTAGACAGGTAGACTATGTTCTAGCGCGTGTAGGATAGTATGATGGTGTAAGGGTCGAATTGTCACACCTTAAGTTCATTTTCTTATAAAGGTGAGTCCCTTGAGAATAATAATAATATGTCTATTTGGCTTCCTCAAGTTGTTCAAAGTATAATTCACCCCTGAAGTTAATGGCGATAAATTATGAAACTAACGGGAGATAAATGTTATAGATTGGTTGAAGCTCTATTGCTACTCTTTGTGTTTTATTCTGACTCAGATGATTGGTACCTTTACTCATGCGCTGGATTTATTGGCTCTTTTAGATATTATCTGCCCAGATCTATTTCAGGCAAAGCCACCCAATTCTAGATCTATACATTTTATGCATTCTTCTATGTGACTTTATTCACTTTATGAATAAAATATTTTGTCGGTTTGGGGAGATAAAGTGAACCCCTCTTACAGCAAAACGGACTATACTCTCAGAGCTACAATTGTTTCCTGACTGATATCTTTAGATCTAGTCCATAACAGTAATGTTACTATGGAGCACTGCTAGATCTATGCTCAACCTTACTATCAGTCCCACCCTATGTGTCCTCGTGTTATGAAATTCTTAACCTGTGTAATGACATTGTAATTTATAGGATGATTGCGAAATTTCTCGATCGTTTTCGTTTAACCGAGTAAGATCATCCAATTTAGTCTTGCCTCATGGGTCCTTCGCGTGTTTACATTGTAAGTCACCACTTGATAATAATAATTTGAAGAAAAGCATCTTAAACCGGTGGGATTTATAAATTACATACCGGTATAGATTAATGGATTTAAGAAGAAAAATCGTCATACTTTCAGAACCCGACATTAATTTATTTTTTGCTCCACATAGCCTTAAGGGTAAGGCGTTTACTTCACTGTGTTTCATTTTTTTTTATATCTCTCTCAGCCCTTAGTCTAATCTAGGTGTCCCTTTGGACACCAAAAATTACTTATAGCTACTTTCTTTCATTCTCATCAATTTTTATTCATAAGAAGACCTATGACAAATTTTAAGCCTGTGTTTTTAGATGAATTGTCCTTCTCCCCCCCCCCCCCCCAAAAAAAAAAAAAAAAATCTCTCTCTCTCTCTCTCTCTCTCTCTCTCTCTCTCTCTCTCTCTCTCTCTCTCTCTCAACCTCTATCCTTTTTAGCCTTATTTTTCATCTTAAACCGACTGTAAAAGTCTCCTTAGCTTAGTCTAATCTAGATGTCCCTTTGGACACCAAAAATTACTTATAGCTACTTTCTTTCATTCTCATCAATTTTTATTCATAAGAAGACCTATGACAAATTTTAAGCCTGTGTTTTTAGATGAATTGTCCTTTCTCCCCCCCCCCCCCCCCCCAAAAAAAAAAAAAAAAATAACTCTCTCTCTCTCTCTCTCTCTCTCTCTCTCTCTCTCTCTCTCTCTCTCTCTCTCTCTCTCTCTCAACCTCTATCCTTTTTAGCCTTATTTTTCATCTTCCACCGACTGTAAAAGTCTCCTTATCTCAAAAGTATTAAGGAAGATCGAAATCACCACCAAAGGCGCCAGAAATATAGGAAGATTTTGACTGTAAAAAAAAAAAAACCGCATAGGATCTAGCGACTTTGATATACCGAGATGAGTAAGTCAACACTAAGGAAATAAGTAAAAAGTAATCAAAATAGAAGCTTGAGAACATATGTCAATAATGTCAAGGAGAAAAAGGCTACATTGAAGTCTTTTGCTTTTAATTTTCATTTTTCCCTCTCTTTGTTCTCTTGCCAGAGATTTAAGCGACCAGAACTTGAGTCGCCTGGAGAGAAACGTTTTTTATGGACTTCACTCTCTCCATTACCTGTAAGAAAATCTGTCTTAAGCTTGAAAATAAATATCATTGAAGTCGCTTGTGTTTCAGTCATTACAGAAAGAAAGATAAAAGTACATGGAAATATTATCGTTACAGTTATGACGGTGTTGATGATAGAATAATGCTAATAATAATAATAGTAATAATAATAATAATAATAATAATAATAATAATAATAATAATAATAATAATAATAATAATAATAATAATAATAATAATAATAATAATAATAATAATAATAATGATAATGATGATGATGATGATGATGGTGATGATGATGATGATAATAAGTGGTAGTAGTAGTAGTAGTAGTAGTAGTAGTAGTAGTAGTAGTAGTAGTAGTAGTAGTAGTAGTAGTAGTAGTAGTAGTAGTAGTAGTGGTAGCAGTAGTAGTGGTAGCAGTAGTGGTAGCAGTAGTAGCAGTAGTAGTAGTAGTAGTAGTAGTAGTAGTAGTAGTAGTAGTAGTAGTAGTAGTAGTAGTAGTAGTAGTAGTAGTAGTAGTAGTAGTAGTAGTAGTAGTAGTAGTAGTAGTAGTAGTAGTAGTAGTAGTAGTAGTAGTAGTAGTAGTAGTAGTAGTAGTAGTAGTGATAGTAGTAGTAGTAGTGGTGATGATGGTGGTGGTAGTAGCAGTAGGCATAGCCCACGTGCGCCATACACTTTCTTGAAATAGTTTATGATTAAATATGATTAATGCTGTTTAATGGTTGTTTTTTTTTCCTCTCCAATCATTACCTTGCAAACCTTTATGTTCTTAGTTGCACCCTTCTTTGAACCATTTTCAGAAATCTTTCCGGTAATAATCTGAACATTCTCCCAGACGGTGTTTTTAACGGCCTGAAGAAACTTACAAAACTGTAAGTAACTTTGTTAAAATTCTATCATTTAAAAAAAAAGTCCGAAGAGAGAACCTCAATTCAGATGAAAAACTACATGAAATATTCCTATAGACAGAATATGTTACACTCTTATTCGTCAAAATAGTAATATGGGCGTCATCCAAAATAGTAATATGGGCGTCGTCTTTATGCTTCGTGTTTTTTGGACAGAGGTTGCGACTTAGAGGAAAGTTATGAAATTTTTTAAACCCTTTTTTCTTTATTAGCCGGTCGCCTTGAAAGGGGACATAACCACTGCTACCGTATTATGGTGCTTAGGTAAGTGAGCATTAGTTAGATACCGGTAATGCGCTGATTCTAGCGATCAGTATGCGATCTCTACTTGGATGAACAAGTAATTACTCTGATTTGTTTACTTTACAAAGAGTTAAAGGTTTAAAGTGTATTGTGAGCTGTCTGTGTTGTATGTCTGTCTTAAAATTTAGCTAAAAGTATCCTTTCATCAGAGAGTGTATGCTTTTTTATTTACATTTTACTTGAGTTCTTTGCGTTGTTTTATTTTAACCCCAATGAAATTGTGCATTTTCGCTAAAATCATAAGACAGATTTTGCAATGAAAAAACATGTTATAGTCTCTTTCAATGTTTATATTATAATTTGTAAGACCTACCACTTAGCTGCCACGAGGATGGTGAGGGGATTATGATTGGTTATGTTTCGATTTATTATTATTTTTTCAATCAGTGTTTACAATATGTGGCAACAAAAGAACAAAAGCTCTAAAGTTACTAGCGGAAATAGCCGAAAACAGTTCCCGGTGGATCTGGAGCTCTGAAGACTCCCTGTTATCTAGCTCCCCAATGAGTTTCTACCTACTATAGAGATATTTTAGAACAGCTCGTGGTATTTATTTTTTCAACAATCCAAGCCACGAAAAGAAATAGCTAAAACAGATTGCTAAATCCAACTAATTTATGAATATAACATTTTATAAGAATTATCTGCGACATGTTTTACAGCTAAAGAGAAAAAGAAAAAGACAAAGTGTTTCCGCAAACTTAAAAAAAAAGGAAATATTTTCCAACTACCGCAATTCTATTTTGTGTGTGTGTGTGAGAGAGTACTTTATTAAATACAAACAACACTCCCTTAGGTTAGAACTCAATCCCAAACACCCTCTCCGCCCCCCACCTACAAAAAAAATTGATTTTCATACACCAAGACAAAAGTCTTTAATTGTGGTTCCTGCTGCAATGATGATTTTAGATCAAACCCACCTGATCCCAATAATTAAAGATTCAGACACTGCTATGATTCGCACAGTGATAGATAAATAACATGGAGCTGTACTATAAAAAAAATTCTTAGTATAAACTGCATTTGAAGACAAATTTTTATACAGAAAATATTATTTTTTAATGACTTTATTTATGAATAATGTGTTTTCTCAAAGCAGCTTTTTGTCACTCTTTTGACTTTAGCTTCCTTTTTTTAAATCTTTGGTGTACTTTTGAGTTACAAGTTCTCAAAAAAAAAGAAAAAGGTTACTAACAATTATAGTTTGAAAATTTTTTTTTCTTGTTTTGATGTTACGTCCATTTTCAGGGTGAGATAATCAAAACACTGAAAAATCTTTGATTTCTTCCTTATACACAAATAGTTTCAAGTATCTATTCACAGCTTTCTATACAAAGTTATTTCTTTACGTTTATCTTTCTATTTATAGAATCTCATGTGATTCTGATAAGAAATACAGAACGAGTAGTGTTTTTTTTAAATAATTTTTATTATTCTATTTTTCAATGTAACTGCCATTGCCATAGATATCGCCAAGTAACAACGTAGTTTTAAAAAGGTTTATTTTTTTTTTTGGTTTTTTTTTGTTGTTTTATTTTTATTTATTTATTTATTTATCTTTTTTTTTTCTTTTTTTTTTGTGGGGGGGGTGTTCAATTTTTTTTTAATATTCATGGTACATGTCTATAATCGAATTAGCCGCCTCAGACCAAAGTTGAAGGAAAACTACCTTTTTACCGAGTGTTTTTAAGCAATAATTATTATTATTAATAAACTGTAAAAAGTTTTTATTCTTCATAGTATGCGCATCATAATGAATCTGCAATTACCTTAAATTTGTAATCTCATAAATTAATATTTCATCTTGCTATGATATTTTATTCTGAAACTAACAGCACAATTTATAATAATAAAAAAAAAAATAAGTTTGTAATGTGTTGCGCATGACAAGCACCGTATTAAGCAATAATAATACAGGTGTTGTGATCAACGCAATTTTAATTGGCAGTTAAGATGGTTCTGATTTTACTATGGTTAACACAAAAAAGTGTCTAGATGGAGATGAAACGCAGACCCGGTGTCCCCCCATTACTAGCAATCCTTGATATTTCATTACCTAACAATGATATAGTCCGACTTGTATGCCAGATTACTGCCACCCCTTATCAAATATCCTTTATAAAAATCTGTGAAGCTTGGCATTTATTATCTATCTTCGATTTATGTTCGTTTTCCATTATATTGCATTCTACTCTTCGTGATTTTTTATCTTCGCTTTTTCAACAATCCTTGAGGCAAGACAATTTGTGTGAGGAGAATGATATCTTTGCCTTATCTTCTTATATGTGTTTTTAATTTTTTTGTTCTTTTGTTTTTGGAGAATCGTATAAGAATTCCTAATACGATTCTCCATTTAGGATTCTTCTTCTCCAGCCTCGGTAGACTGTTCTCTCCCCCGCCTTTCAGCGCATGCGCAATAAAATAAAGCTTCCATAGTTTTCTTTGTTCTAATCTTATGTCTTTTACGTCTCTTGTGTAAACGTCAATTTTATGATAGTTTCTTGTTTGTTTTATTGTTTGCATTAAAATGGATCACATCTTTTTCTCCAACAGAGATATTTCCCACAATTCAATAGGAAACATCGACAAGCGTGTGTTTTATGGATTACCTCAATTAAAAAACCTGTGAGTGGACATTTTATGTTTTATTCAAAGATTTATATTGATCTCTCTCTCTCTCTCTCTCTCTCTCTCTCTCTCTCTCTCTCTCTCTCTCTCTCTCTCTCTCTCTCTCTCTCTCTCTCTCTCTTTCTAGCTATCTCTCCCCTGCCTCTCTCTCTCACTCTCTCTCTCTTTGTTATCTCATCTCTCTCTCATATCTATTTCTCTTCTCTTTCTTTCCTTTGATGTCTTCGTTTCTTTGTCTCTGACGAATTTTGTGTATCTGTTTTTTTGCTGCCTCTGTTTTCACCCTGCCTTTTCATCATTCTCGTGTTATCTTTTTTCCCACCTTTCTGGGGAGAGGGGGGGGGGGGGGTGTTCCGCATTTCCTCTATCCTCTTTCAATTCTCTTTCCCTTTTTTCTTTTTCTTTCTCTGCAGATTTATTATTTCTGGCTTGCCTTTTCCTTTCCTTCTCCACTCCATCTCTCTCTCTCTCTCTCTCTCTCTCTCTCTCTCTCTCTCTCTCTCTCTCTCTCTCTCTCTTATCTCTCTTTCTCTTTCTCTCCCTCTCTTTTTATCTCTCTCTTTCTCTTTCTTTCTTGCTCTCTCCATTTTTAACCCCGAGCACTTTGGTCACGAATTGAATATGAATTTTTATTGCTTGCTCCTCCCCCTTCCTTTTTTCCCTCCTCTTTTGTCCAACCTTCATCGTGTTTGATTGGGCTATAGAGTCTCAAAAGTGTTCGCTTAGTGCCACGGGTGTTCATACAAGATTCCATTTCCCACGGTAACAATGAAAAAGTTTTGATTTTCTATCAGAAATAGTTAAGGGAAATTTAGTTTTCCTTTTCTTATACGTCATTGAGATGGCAACTTTTAACTTGAGAGGATGCTGGACATGACCATTTCAGAGCAGACGATATATTCAATGCGCGCATTCATCAGAAACTGCTTGCTTGATCGACATTTGTTTTAGTTCTTTTGAGATTGAAAAACACGTGGCCACTAAATCTAAATAACTGATTGGGTCTTTTCCTTCTAATTTGTTCATAGTTTTGTGGTGTCTATATTTTGCTTCTACTTTTTTTTTTATTTTTATCGAGCTCTTTCATAAAATTTAATGTTTTATAAATTCATGGATTTTTCCATTTTTTTTTTTGTTCTTGTTTTTGTCTGTCTTATTTTTAAACGTATTTGCCGTGCCCGGTTACTTATGTCTTGAAAACAATTTTTTTAGTCTATGATTTCGATTAAGTGGTCTGCAGCTATGTAGTTAAGGCATCTGTCTTTACTCCCATAATTTTCTAATAAAGTAATCTCCTGTCGTCAATTTTTATCAGTGCTTTTTACAAAGATGAAGAAAAGAAAACTAGTGAAAGGATATCCGTGGTATTTTATTATTTCCACTAAAAAAGATTTAAACTAGCTTGAAAACTATTGAGTGCATATTAGAGGTAAAAAATTATTGCGAGACTGTTTGATGGCGATTTTGCCGATCTTCCAGAATGCACCTGTTTTTGTCGATTTCCTGTGGAAACAGATAGATCTTATTAACATTAATAATTCCAAGGTAATTCACCTTAACTCGTCCAATACTGTCCAACGAGGCGAAAGGTTGTAAAAAACCAGCGGTTAGTTACCCCTATCTCCAAATCCCCGTAATCCTTTAACCCGCTCCCCCTCCCCCTCTCTTTCTTTTCAATCATCTTTCTCCGGAACCATGTTCAGCTAAATTGTGTTCACCCCTCCCCCTCCCCCTCCCAGAATCACGGATGAGTACCGGTTTTGCTGCCTGGCACCGTGGGTAGAGAGATGTGAGCCGCAGCCAGATGAGTTCTCTTCCTGCGAAGATCTCATGTCGAACGGGATTCTCCGGATCGCTATCTGGGCCCAGGGCATGGTGGCTCTGTTTGGGAATCTCGTGGTGGTCGTGTGGAGATGTCGAGACCTGCAAGGCCGGAAGGTTGGGTTGTCTCTCATTTCTTTTACACGCACACATACACACATACACACATAACATGAACAAAACACGCGCGTCACTTGTAGATTGCTTCCTATGTTTCTTTCTTTTCTTTTCTTTTTTTTTTGTAACATTTTCACTTTTTACATTGTCGCGTAAGATTGTCATAAAATAAATTCTGATTTTATTCTCATCACTATCAATTTGAAGTCTTTTTTATTGAGCAATTTGCTGCTTTACAGGATGTGATTTATCGTAAATGACTGTTTTGAGGGTTGCCTGCATAAGCACTGCATATGCGAATCAAGTTACCATCTTGTGCTCTCAGATAATATTAAACTTTTCTTTTTTTTACAAAGTGGGATGATGTTTCTATGTTTTTAAAAGTTCTGCACAGTCCGATCTCTAAATATTAAGGACATGGATCAGGCAAATACAATGAAGCTTCTATCTTCATTCTTTTGATTATCTAATCTTAGCCGTGCACCTCCCTACTTCCCCAGGTCCACTCTCTGCTGATCACCAGCCTGATCAAATCTTAGCCGTGCACCTCCCTTGGCCCTACTTCCCTAGGTCCACTCTCTGCTGATCACCAACCTGATCAAATCTTAGCCGTGCACCTCCCTACTTCCCCAGGTCCACTCTCTGCTGATCACCAACCTGATCAAATCTTAGCCGTGCACCTCCCTACTTCCCCAGGTCCACTCTCTGCTGATCACCAACCTGATCAAATCTTAGCCGTGTACCTCCCTACTTCCCCAGGTCCACTCTCTGCTGATCACCAACCTGATCAAATCTTAGCCGTGCACCTCTCTACTTCCCCAGGTCCACTCTCTGCTGATCACCAACCTGATCAAATCTTAGTCGTGCACCTCCCTACTTCCCCAGGTCCACTCTCTGCTGATCACCAACCTGATCAAATCTTAGTCGTGCACCTCCCTTGGTCCTACTTCCCCAGGTCCACTCTCTGCTGATCACCAACCTGATCAAATCCTAGTCGTGCACCTCCCTTGGTCCTACTTCCCCAGGTCCACTCTCTGCTGATCACCAACCTGATCAAATCTTAGCCGTGCACCTTCCTTGGTCGTACTTCCCCAGGTCCACTCTCTGCTGATCACCAACCTGATCAAATCTTAGCCGTGCACCTCCCTACTTCCCCAGGTCCACTCTCTGCTGATCCCCAACCTGATCAAATCTTAGCCGTGCACCTCCCTTGGTCGTACTTCCCTAGGTCCACTCTCTGCTGATCACCAACCTGATCAAATCTTAGCCGTGCACCTCCCTTGGTCCTACTTCCCCAGGTCCACTCTCTGCTGATCACCAGCCTGATCAAATCTTAGCCGTGCACCTCCCTTGGTCCTACTTCCCCAGGTCCACTCTCTGCTGATCACCAACCTGATCAAATCTTAGCCGTGCACCTCCCTTGGTCCTACTTCCCCAGGTCCACTCTCTGCTGATCACCAACCTGATCAAATCTTAGCCGTGCACCTCCCTTGGTCCTACTTCCCCAGGTCCACTCTCTGCTGATCACCAACCTGATCAAATCTTAGCCGTGCACCTCCCTTGGTCCTACTTCCCCAGGTCCACTCTCTGCTGATCACCAACCTGATCAAATCTTAGCCGTGCACCTCCCTACTTCCCCAGGTCCACTCTCTGCTGATCACCAACCTGATCAAATCTTAGCCGTGCACCTCCCTACTTCCCCAGGTTCACTCTCTGCTGATCACCAACCTGATCAAATCTTAGCCTTGCACCTCCCTACCCCCCCCCCCCCAGGTCCACTCTCTGCTGATCACCAACCTGATCAAATCTTAGTCGTGCACCTCCCTTGGTCCTACTTTCCCAGGTCCACTCTCTGCTGATCACCAGCCTGATCAAATCTTAGCCGTGCACCTCCCTTGGCCCTACTTCCCTAGGTCCACTCTCTGCTGATCACCAACCTGATCAAATCTTAGCCGTGCACCTCCCTACTTCCCCAGGTCCACTCTCTGCTGATCACCAACCTGATCAAATCTCAGCCGTGCACCTCCCTACTTCCCCAGGTCCACTCTCTGCTGATCACCAACCTGATCAAATCTTAGCCGTGCACATCCCTACTTCCCCAGGTTCACTCTCTGCTGATCACCAACCTGGCTATAGGAGACTTCCTGATGGGTGTGTACCTCATCATCATCGCCATCACGGACTCCTACTACCGTGGTGTGTACATGCTGCACGAGGGCGCCTGGAGAAGCAGCCACCTGTGCCATTTTGCTGGTTTCGTCTCTACTTTCTCCTCAGGTAAGACAGAAAATAGACATCCTTGCTCCTTAAAATATGAAAGAAAAGAAAAAGAAAGTTGTCGTTGCTGAAATGCAAGTTTGTGACTAGGAGGCAGATATTATCAAATACCCCGTAACATATGCCGTCTTTAAGTAATTAGTGGCTTGGTAAAGTAAAACACGCTACACTGTTATGTCTCCCATGGTGTTGCCTTTTTTCTGCCACTGTTCATGGGCAACATGACTTGCCGCTGTGATTATCATAATGTGTCTGGCCTCCACTTGTCCTGAGAACGATGATCTCCTTTGGTAAAATGACAAAAAGCTGTGAAACTAGTCTTCACACTTCAGTGGGAGGGGGGGGGGGGGGATTCTATGTTTTCGTCTGTTTTAAATCTTTTGCCATTGTCCTATGTAACGTGTTTCTTTCTTCCCCCCTTTTTCCCTCCTCTTTCTATTCTTTCCAATTCACATACACCTCTTATCCACTTTATTCTTTTTCTTAGTTACGCAATTTTTTTTTTTTTTTTGTAAATACTAATGTAATTTTTACTTTTGTTTTGGACAATGAAAATAGAGTAAAGATAAATTGTGAATAACTTTTTTTTTTAATCTGAGATCACAATCCTCTCTTTCTCTCTCTCTCTTCCTACCCGTATAGAGCTGTCTGTATTAACCCTGACTATCATAACCCTGGATCGCCTGATCTGCATTATCTTCCCGTTACGCTTCGCTAGACTCAGTGTACGGAACGCCGTGGGCGTCATCTCCGCCGTTTGGCTCCTCGTTTTCCTCATCTCCATTGTGCCTTTATCTGGCATGGCTTACTTCCAGGTAAATCGCCTTAAGCTACTCATAGGGAAAAAAATCCCGTGCCTGATGAAAGAAACGTTTCATAACGTTATCGACGTGTTTGTTATGAAATTGGCTGTTTCGTTGACTGATTCATTTTTTTCGACAGTTATACCAGATACCAGAGAGTGTGAAAGATGGAGAGGTTTCACGGGGAAGATTTTGCGTATTGGGTCAGGACAAGTAAGACGATAGCCTCCGTCTTTAAACCTTAGTAAAAACGCTGGCTGCTCATACTTATACTTTTCTTAATAAAACGCTGGGGTTTGCGCTCGTAAAACGTCTCACTACATCTGGAGTCTTTGGTTACGATATGTCTTATAAATAGTATAAGGTCCATGTGGATGAAATACATCAAGCAATCAAATAATTCATGACATGGTTATTATATTGGAAGTTCATGTTATCTCTGTCTTAAACATGGTGTGTGTGTGTGTCGTCCTCTTCTGTAAAACTATGCTCCGATAATAAACTTTGTATTATTCTGATTTACTTGAGTGTCGTGTTGCCTTTCCTGTCAGAACTTCTACGGGCGGTCTGGCGTGTGCCTGGCGCTTCACGTGACCCCGGCTCAACCCCCGGGTTGGGAGTACTCTGTGAGCGTGTTTCTGGTACTCAACTTTCTCTCCTTCCTCATCATAGCCTTCTCCTATATCTGGATGTTCTTTGTTGCCAAAAAGACACGGTCTGCAGGTAAGCTTTCACAATCTAAACTATAACCAATGGTGTATTTTCATCACCATGCTCATGAGAATAATTTTGATGTTTTACCAAAATCATCTTTATAATCTTTTCTCATTTTCAATCCACGATTAGCGTTCTCGGAATAGCTAAAGCTATATGTATAAGATAGATAAGAAATCAAGATGATATTTTACTTGATCCATCCTTGTTGGGGAAATTCAAAACTGACATGCTCGTAAACGGATTTTGAGGGACATTGATTTAAACCTGTCGGTGTTTTGATCCTTGTTTGACACACCCAGCTCGCGTCCCGGAGAGTAAGACTGAGGCTGCCATGGCGCGCCGAATGACGTTTATAGTCGTGACAGACTTCGCCTGCTGGGTGCCTATCATTCTGTTAGGATTTGTCTCACTGGGAGGAGTGAGAACCTCTAACGACGTGAGTTACACTGGAGGACAACCTGAATTAAAAAAAAAATGATATTGCAACAAAATTCAGTTTTTCTACCACATGCCAGCTGCCATGACATTTCAATTTTTTGTTGCATTCTTTGCATTATTTTAAAAAAAGATACGCCTGGGTCCGATCTTAATGTGGCTCAATCATTGAGATGGTAGGATCGGCTTCTATCCTCCAAACATGACTATAGTGGCTCAACCGTAAGCTATCAACTGCTTAACGATTTTCGACAAACTCGGCAACGCCAATCAAAAAACCATAACAAACTCTGAAGAGTTTATGTTGGGTGATCTCCGATACTTCCTAAAATCCTTACAGGCTAAGTCACCGATGTGAACAACTTTTGCTGTAAGTGTAACTAAGAGTGAGCTTAATCGTTTAACTATTTGGCAGAGTTAGGACCGTTAGATATTTTTGTTGTGTAGGCTTGCTGGGTGAATTATAGTGCGTTCTAAGCACAATTCTGTCTAAACTATACCCAAAAGTTAAAAGAAATAGACCATTATCACTTAAAGATGCAAAAGTTTGTTCACTTCGGTGACTTGGTCTGTATTTTAGGAAGCCTCGATGATCTCCTAACTTTTATCTGAAGAGCCCAGAGGATTTGTTCTGAAGCGTAGTTTTCATAAATCAATTTTTTTCTAAACTCCCAAATTATGTTAGATGTCCCAATTTATAATTTCCAGAACAGGTGTCTTAAACCTTTTTTTTAACTGAAGACAATCATGACCAAGGGACACTTGCAATTTTTTCGTATAACAATAACTGAACGAAAAATCAGTATGATTTTTAAAAAATTAAAAAAGGTACTAACGCAAGGTCGCAAAGAGGGCGTATAATTATGTGTTGGTGGTAGTGGTATTTTTTTTTTTTTTTTTGGGGGGGGGGGGGGAGGGGGTTGGGAAAGGAGGCTACGTCAAAACAAAATAAACCGATGTGTTAGCCTGCCATGTCTGTGTTCATGATTCGCTCTATTCTATTCAGATCTACGCGTGGGTTGCCGTGGTGTTCCTGCCAGTGAACTCCGCCATCAACCCGCTGCTCTACACTCTGTCCACTGCGCCTTTCATGATCAACGTTCAGAAGAGAGTGCGCGGCTTCCGGAAATCTTTTATGACGTCACAGCACGAGACCAAACAGAGTTTTCTAGGTGGGTGAAGATCTTTGCAAATAGAAAAAAGCCCGGTGACAGTTCTGTAAAAGATAATAATGAAACCATTACAGCGAATTATCTATATTTTCAGGCCCACGATGTGGAAAAGCCAACTTTTCCAAAAATTAAACCCGAATTAGAGATATCTTAGAACTCAGCTCTTGTGGCAACCTCAATGGTTTCAAATGGTCACAAGTAATGATTAATTCTGCTTCTGCTTTGGTTTGAAACCATAATAATTAAAGAATATAATTCCCATTCAGCTTGAGTTTGAAACCATTTTAAGCAATGAAGAATTCTCATTCAGATTTAGTTTGAAACAGTAATAAATAATGAACAATTCTGATTCAGATTTAGTTTGCAACAATAGTAAGTAATGAGCAATTCTGATTCAGATTTAGTTTGAAACAATAGTAAGTAATGAACAATTTTGATTCAGATTTAGTTTGAAACAGTAGTAAGAAATGAACAATTCTGACTCAGATTTAGTCATCGTTACCTGTTCCATGTTCTCCGACACAGATCACCGTACAGCTCTCTCAGAAACAGACAGAAGACACCCTTTGACGAGCGATACTGACCATCCCATCAAGATGAAGAAACTGCGCATCAACATCAGAGGGCAGTCAAGCGAGACTGGAAGCAGCGTCTGAGATGGACAACCAGAGAATATAAAAACGGACTTGATGACCTCAGCTTCAAAGAACACAGTGAACAAAGCTTCGGAATCGAAAAAATTTTCACCGAAAAATTAACTCAGCTGGTCTTACACAGTTTGGTAAATCTCATAGCAACTTAGCGCCTACACACCGATTCTATATTGAAGCAGTAGAAAAGAGCATTAATTTCATTCCACCTGAAAATAATATTATAAGATTTACACGTATGGACTGGGTAGAAGATGTGAAGTTGGTTTTCTCAAACATTATAGAAGTGAAACTAACATAGTAATTCAAATAAATGGGCTTACCGTCAGGGCTAAGAACATTTTGGCGCATTTCCGTATCACTATGTTACTAATAAGTTGACAGATTCAAGGATCAGCCATTTTAAAGCGTTCCCCACGCCCACACCCCTTCTCAACCTTTTTTCTTTATTATGTACATAAGTTGGACATTCATATGTAGCAGTCTGGTAAGATACAAGCGTAAAATTCAGGCTGGTATAACAGAAGAGCTTTGATCTAACAAATTGAGTTTTCTCTGCAGCAGGCAAAATATATGACAAGCCTGCATTCCCTTATTTTGGAAGAAGTTTTTTTTCAGACATGGTTCTTTTTTCAAAAATTGGTCGACTTCTGGCTATTGGTCTGTTCTTATAGGAAAAAATGCTGAGAAATATCTGCTCACAGAATTGATGCCAGCCAAAAACCCTTTAGTCTCGTAGCAAAGACGAATTAAAGTGCATGTGTATTTTTTTTTTTATACAGTACCTGTGAAATCTCTGTCCTGATTCAAACACGGTAGGCCTATAATGTGGATGATTCAAAAACAGGAGATTGAAAACTCCTGAGTGTGTTTCAAAATCACACTCATCCTCGGTGAAGTTTGTATATTCATCAACACTACTTTTTCAGGATGCTCATAAATATCATCTTCGTTACACTGAATCATAAGCCATTGTTAAGAGAAGCCTGTCTGACGTCACTGTGGAAAAAAAAAGCAAAGATACACGGACATTGTATGTATCGGTAGTTTTAACTGTCGATCGATGTTCCAAGTTCTTAACATGTTTGAATCTGAGCGTGTAATAAATTACAATATTTTTCAGAAGCCTAGAGAAATTAATAGTGGCTTGTAGTTCTGCTTTTGATATCAATTTATGTGATTAAATTTACGGCACGGCCTTGTGATATGTTTACATCTATTTAATAGCTCGGGTTACATAAGCTTAAAAAGAATATCAAACCAAGTGGGCTTGAAAGTAAGACATGAAAAAAAAAAATGCTATTTGATAGTATAAAATCATTGGAAAGTATCCTTGCCTTTTGTTGTTGCCTTCAGTTTCTTGTAAAACGCCAGTTTCTCTATCATCATGATGGAATTTTCAAGTCTCTATATGCCATCGAAAGATAATTTGTTTCAGTATCTGTTGAAACAGGTTCTAGGCAGGCATTAATAAATGAATTTTTCTGTTATCTACTGTTTCCTTGTATGAATACATGTAGTTGATTTGGTAGAGCTATCAACTTTTTAAAAAATCCATTACAAAGCTCTTTATCATAAAAATAAGAATGAACAGAACCTATAAATTTGTTTAAGACAGTGCATCTCTTGACAGAAAGTGAAACAAAGTGGTACATACTTTTCCTGTACCTTTAAAAGGATCGGGTTTTTTTTTCGCAATAAACATTGAGAAAGTTCAAAGTGAGCTATTGTCCAGTGTTTTACATAATTACATGTTATTTGCTACCTCATGCTTGGTGCTCAGTTGCTCATATATATATAAAAAAAAAATTCACCATCTATAAATCATAATTTAAACTATCTAATAAGCAAATTATCGTATGTTTTTGTATTTAACTCATTCTAAAAAGTTAAATGTGTTCTATAAATCAAGACTTTGTGGTGAGAGTTGGCTAGCCGGTTCTTAAGCTTTTTATCTACCAAATATTGCCAAAATATGGAGTTTGTGTATAAAATCAAAAGTAGGTTACATAAAATTTTAAACATCAAAAGAATGAATTTTTTTTCCCCATCAATTCTCGCTCTCTCTCTCTCTCTCTCTCTCTCTCTCTCTCTCTCTCTCTCTCTCTCTCTCTCTCTCTCTCTCTCTCTCTCTCTCTCTCTCTCTCTCTCTCTCTCTCTCTTTCTCTCTCTCTCTCTCACTATATATATATATGTGTGTGTATGTCTGTTTTTTTTTTTTCTCTATTTGCCTGCCTGTCTGTCTGTCTGTCTGTCTCTCTCTCTCTCTTTCTCTCTCTCAATTCCTCACCAAAACATTCCTTGAAACAAGAATTTTCTTCTAACTAACATCTTTAAACATTTAAATTATTTGCGAAAATTGGATAATTTTTCATGCAGTTCAGTTTATTCAGATTGATGTTCAAATGTGCTACCCTTTAATGTTGTAGATGTAGAACAGAACTGAGATGAATACTTTTTTTTAACTAAAACTATTTTTTTCATTGAACAACCTTCTTCAATGTCTTAATATTAAGGAAATCTAATCAGAAAGACAATTGACTACAAGAGTGCCCTTAAAAATCTATTATTAAACTTTATGACTATGAGTGCCTCGAGGAATGAAAGGTCTTGTAAAATACTTAGAACATTGTAAACAGTTGTTTTCACTTCTTTGATGCATTTAACCTCCATACATTCAATGTTTTAAAAGAATATTTTGCCATTATTGAATTTATATTTTATCAGTAGGTAGGCACATATACTTCGTTCCTTATTTTTACATGAAAAGTATTATTATTGTTATAAGAATGGTTGGCCAATTTTGTGACAACCAAATATATCTTTAAACCCTTCAAATGCTCAATATCAAGTTAACAGGAATTCTTATATGGCTGAGAATTTTTTAGCACTTTCTTCGAAAATTAAAAGCTTTACTATGATCAATTTGTAGAATTTTTCAATAGATTGGGAAAGAACAGAGTGAACTGTTTTCTAATATTTTTCTGAGCCAAATGAGCTTCATATATAATTATATGTAACATGATGTATGCCATGCAATGATGCATGAAGTTCAAACAAATCACATAATTGAAAATTTATTGAAACAGAATAGTGTAACAGCAGAACTACAGTTCTTCACCTTTATTAAAATATTTTTTGTTCCATTTGTAAACACAAATAAAAGTAAAGTAAGCACTTGTATTGTTTTTTTTTGGTTTGGTTTTAACATTATCCCCATGCCCCTTTCAAAATAATTTATAACAAAATAAATGCTTTGTAATTTGTTTAAAAATTAATATGTTTCTGGAAGTCCCATCTCTATATTTACATTTTTTTTCTTTAGTTTGTTACAAAAAAGATAATTATTTTCTAAATGGCTCTAAAAGAAGTGAAATAAATTAGAAAAAAAAAATTAAATGATGTTGAAATTCTTTGTTAGTGTATATAAATTCATTATATCACAATTATGTTTTCTGATGACCTTTACTATTAATTTTTATAATAATTGTTATTATGACCTTTGTTTGTTACCTGAAAAAAAAAACCTTATCTATACTTATAAAGTAAATTGACATTGTTTCAGACATATTTTTACAAATGTACTTAATAAGTACATGTGTGCATGTTAATTCCCTTTTTTTTTTTTGCTTTCTTGTCAGGTTTTTTTTTTTCTAATGTTCTTTTAACGGCGTATGTTTGCCTTTCATTTATATATAGGGTAATTTGTGTATGTGAGAAAGAAAGGTAGTGATAACTAACAGCAAATCTTTTGAATTATGTACATTGTATAAAACAGTACAATTCATTCATTCATCTTGAAATCAATTTTATGTCAGACGTTTTATCATAAAGAACTCTCTAAATCCTCATCTCTGATAAGTCGATGTGTTTAACAATCATTGCTTTGATCAGAAAAATGCCTGGTTCAGAATTGATTTGAATTGATGACTTAACTATTTCCTTTGTGGGTACCATAGTCTGTTCAACTTCAAGAAATAAGTGGCAGAACATAATTCTTCACTTCATGCACAATCCCTTTGACATTGAGTAGATGTCTGTTACACTAATTGTCTCATTGTGGCTTATCCAGTAAGATCGCCCTTTGTAGAGGGTGGAAGAAGCAAGATGATAAACAAACATTGCAGCGTTACAACTTCTCTTAACTACCAAAAAACACTAAAAGAATGATGCTCTTTCGTCTTTACAAGATAAATTTCTGTTGATTCTATGCCTATGTCTGTACATGTATTTTGGTGCTCTCAAGTCGCTGCTATTTCTAGTGTATGCTTTTATTAAATTATTTTGCCCACAGCTATTTTATGCAATTTTGCGGGTAATTACGGATGAGTGATGATGAATTGTAATTAAAAATATGAAAGCATCTTCATCCCATTGTTATTTATTGTTTGTGCCTGCAACTATGTTTGTGAGTGTAGAAAGCTGGGAAAACGTCACTCTTGCTTTGATACAATGACAGTCAAATTTTGTTATCTCAAAGATTGGATAAAAACAAAAATTTTGAGAAAAATTGAAAGTGTATGCAAAGAGAAAGTAAAACAAAACAAAAATAATTAGTGTATTTATTCATATTGCACAAGGGAAGGAACAGATTTCCCTGAAACTTTTCAGTTATTTCTCATGATCACATTATGAATGAATTCTATTTTGGTATATGTAGAAAAGAGCTGTTGAAAGCTTTCAAGTTATGTCCGATGATCACATTATGAATGAATTCTATTTTGGTATATGTAGAAAAGAAAGAGCTGTTAATAGCTTTTAAGAGATCAAAGCTGAATACACCTGCACTAATATTTTTTATTTCCACTCAAGTAATAACAAAAATTCTTCCCTTTTCAGTTGACTTTTCTGTCTTTTGACTTCCTTTTTTTGTCTTTAATCTCTTTCTCCCATCCTCACACCTTCAAACTTCAACCATATGAACTAGCCAGAAAACATTAAATGAAAGATATATTTTTTTTAATTTCATTATAACATTTATCCACAAATTGCTATCTCTTTTTCCCTCTCTGTCCTTTCTTGTTGCCTCCACCACCATCTTTTCCTTTACGCTTAGCTCGCACTCCCTCCCTGTATTTTTGAAAGTTTTGTACTTTAGCTTTTTGCCGCCTCGATTTCAGAATCTGCTCTGAAGATTTCAGCCCCATACCAGACCGGCCTCCACGTTTAAACTTCTGTTTACTTGATTGGCCTCTAGAGTTTTCCATGCCTTTAGTGTGCCCTGAAAAAAATTGAGTGAAAGAAATTGAAACCAAGTGGGATCAACTAAGTTGAGTTCTGCAGATGTCTGATACAGTTTAAGTGCAGCTTTAAAGAAGGAAAAAAATTGATAGCTTAAAGTATAATAAGAGAAAGGCAAGAAGTAGTAATATGCAGGAATGGAAGTGGGATTGGTTTAAAAAAAAAAACAACAAAAAACTGCTCATTTGACTAATTCCTTGCCAAGCATTCATGAATATTGCCAACAGCTCCTTGTCTTTAATCAAGCAAAAAAGTAGAGAAATAAACAGGGGCCAACATATATATAGATAGTTAGAGAAAGAGGAGGGGGAAGAGAGACAGGGGGAGAGATAGAGAGGTAGGGGAGGGAGGGAGGGAGAGAGAGAGAGAGAGAGAGAGAGAGAGAGAGAGAGAGAGAGAGAGAGAGAGAAAGAGAGACAGGGGGAGAAAGTGAGACAGGGGAGAGAGAGAGGGAGGGGAGTGAGGGAGAGACAGAGAGGGGGAGGGAGGGAGAGAGAGAGAAGAGAGGGAGAGAGAGAGAGAGAGAGGGAGAGAGAGAGAGGGAAAGAGAGAGAGAGAAAGAGAGAGAGAGAGAGAGAGAGAGAGCATTTGTGAATTTCAGATGACTGATGGCTCCAGTCTCGTTCAGGAGTCTAATGAGATCATCGACTGCACCTGGCTCTAGTCTCGTTTAGGAGTCTAATGAGATCATCGACTGCACCTGGCTCTAGTCTCGTTTAGGAGTCTAATGAGATCATCGACTGCACCTGGCTCTAGTCTCGTTTATGAGTCTAATGAGATCATCGACTGCACCTGGCTCTAGTCTCGTTTAGGAGTCTAATGAGATCATCGACTGCACCTGGCTCTAGTCTCGTTTATGAGTCTAATGAGATCATCGACTGCACCTGGCTCTAGTCTCGTTTAGGAGTCTAATGAGATCAACGACTGCACCTGGCTCTAGTCTCTTTTAGGAGTCTAATGAGATCATCGACTGCACCTGACTCTAGTTTCGTTTAGGAGTCTAATGAGAGCATCGACTGCACCTGGTAATATCTGTTTAGCTTTACAAAAATAAGGTCTAAAAACAGCAAATGATTTATATTCACATCGAAATACCAAACTAAAATTAATGATGCATGAGATCAAATAATACCTGTGGCAAAAGTTAAATGACTACACCATGTAAAGAGGTAATAAAGCAATGTATCATAAAGACTCACATCTCCTGTTGTGCATTCCAGCAACAGTGAACTTCCCTCCATCAGGGTTTACATTTTGACTCCTTGACTTGTGTTTTTTGTTGCTTCTAGAACTTTCAGCTATTTGACCGTCACTATCATTGCCCTCATTGTATGTCTCCTCATGCTCGGCAAATTTCGTTCTGCTCTTCCAGTCCTGATAAGTGGCCAGGTTAAGGAATGTTATCTCCTCAAATAAAAAGGTATAAAAAAATATTGGTCTTAAGCCACAACTGCTGCATGAGAAAGAAAGTCAAAGAGTAGATTAGTGCCTGCATGATACTTGTTTCACCCAAATCTATCCCTTTCTTCATTTGCCTTACTCAACCAAATGTATTTTTTGCTCAAACTTTTTTTTCACTCCTGCAGCATTGGCAGTGAGGAAAAAAGGAAAAGACATTCAAAAATAAAATGGAAGAGAATGAAAACATTATTTAAAGCTTTGCGTGAAATGACAGTTTATACAAGTTCATAAAAAGAAGGGGAGCTTTGAAAAAAATGGTGTCCTATCAAATTGCCCTGAACCTTTTAATTTTTTTTTGAAAAACTTTTAACATTTATGTTACAATATGATGCCAAAAGAGCAAAGTTGTACCACAAAGCTTTTGACATAATAGCTGCTGCTGCCATAGTTGAATGTATTTAAATCAAAATACAGATTCAAAAGCTTTTCTTCGCTGGTATAAAATGTCAAACTATTTCTAAGTCTTTGGCATTCTATGTTTTTTCATATACAGATTTTATAAATAATACATATACAGATTTTATAAATAATACCTAAATCCAAGATATTTACAGGCCAATTTCAATTTTTAGTCTAAATGGGAGCCATATATTGAAAGCTTATTAAATAAAGAGAACTTGGTTAACCCCATGAGCTGACAGGTTTGATGATTCTGAAAAATGCACTTCACGACTCCTGTTTTCTTAAATGGTCTCTCGCTGATGTAGAGTAAACGAGCTAAAAGTATTTATGCCATTCAAAGTAATTTTTTTTTTTAATCCGACAATTCTGAGAAGCTAGAAAGTTAAAAAAAATTAAGACGCTTTTGGACTTGAAAAAAAAGACCAAAGTTGATCACAATAGCTACTGTGAATGACTTTGTAATTGAATGAAATATTTAATAAACCACATTGATTTGAGGGTACTGATACACACAAAATGATCCTGAATTGGAAGGGCAGAGTTGGAAAACGTACACTTTGAGCTCTCTATTACCTTATGTAATCTGAATCTGCACTAAGAAGCCTCCTTGGACCGAAGGTCAAACATTTTATCAACCCGCATCTGGCTTTACTCCTCACTTTGAACTGAAACCAATACTCAATCCGAAACTTTGCATTGAGAAATAAAATATAAAGACGAAATAGTTGTAGCCAATGTGGATAAGGATATGCGCTAGATTTGTAAGAAGCCTGAATCCAGTTCCCGCTCTCGGTCTTGATTTTCTTCTTGCTTGGATCTTGGGTTTGTTCTGTGACATACCTTTTGCGTTTTCTATCCCTGAGACAAAAGAATCAGTACACAATTTTTTAGCATGATAAAATGTTTCAAAGAAATATAGTTGTATCTCTCAAAAAACTAAACAGAGAATGGTTTCCTTTGCTCAATCTTTTGATGTGCACAACATTCAAATATTTAAAGCCCTCATTCAAAATTTTACACTTAAAGAACCTCAGGCAATTTGTCAACAGGTGAGAAGTCTCAGGTGCATGAAAATATTTTGAAAATCTACCATTAGTTTCAACAAGGCCCTCCCAGGGATATCACATTAGCTCTATTAAGACATAGCAATACTTCAGTATAGTGCAGTAACAATAAAAGCTAAAATTGTTTTAAAACTTGATCTCTAAAAAGCGATATTTGGTGAATAATTCATAAGGATTGCTCTCATAGTAGCCTCCTTAACAAATAACTAATACTTTGCCTAACGTAAAAGATTTACATACCATTTCCTTTTTTTTTTATTATCTGGTTCATCATCAACATTTGTGAAGTCCAAAACTGCACTGGCTGCCTCACGCTCAAAGTTTCCATTGATGCTGAGTCTGAGGCATGAAATTCATTAAATTCAGAAAAATTGACTCCTTATGGTGATATTCATCTATTTAGTTAACTGAATAATTGATATTAACGTATTTTATGTAAAAACCATTGTTACTGATTGTGTTAAATATGGTTCAGAGGATTTGCTTCATTGAAGGAAAGTGGGAATGTAATTTTTTTTTACAACTCTCCCAAGAGATTAATTGAACATGAATTTGGGAGAAGATTTTCTTTGAATCACATCTGCTATTTTTTTGCCATTACTTGAAAGCTTTTTATATATAAAAACAAACAAAAATATGGTAGAAAGAAAGATTGAGGTGCCAAAAGATTTAAAAAAAAAAAGGCTACAAACCCAAGAAATAAAAATATAAATGTATAAATTTATATATACAAACCCTTTTTCAGAGGCAAAGTCTGAAGGACGGTAATGAATAAAGTTCTCTTTGTCTTTAGTATCTTCATGACCAGTGAAGTCTAACTTTTCTTTCTTTTTCCTTTGACTTGCCTTTGTTGAAACAATCTCACCAAATGCTGCCTGGAGAACATGACATAAGAATTTGTAGAGAGCTGCATGTAAGAAATATACATTGTAACACTTTCCCCCGGCATGATTTGAAAGACACAAGTAAGAGGTTGCATTTACTGAGCATTTCATTCCATTCAAAGTATTTAAAATTTTGAAAAAGCAGATGAAGGACCAGTCTCATTAGAAAATTCGCAGAACTCTCTCTCTAAAATAACTAACAAAACTTTGCAAAACTTAATGAAAACTCATGGTCTGAAAAGCTAGATCATGGGTCTTGAAAGGCTACACATAACTTTAGTTGACGAATCAGATAAGATACAGGAATAACTAAGTTTTTGCAAAAGTTAAAAAAAAATTTATTCAACAACCCAAAACTTGAACTTAAGGACAAAAATTTTGTAACTCCTTTTCTGTTTAATACGAAAGAGTGATAAGTTTTGGATTTGAAAATGAAAATTTGAAGTTATAAATTGCACATAGGCCAAATCCCATCCAGGAGCTGTAGCATTTTAAGATTTTTATCAAAAACTCTTCAAAAAAATTGATTGTTAAAATTGTTTACAACAGTCACATGAGAAAATGTTTCTTTGATAACAAAATATATCCCAAGATTGTGTACTCATTCAATTTGATAAAGTTTGCAAGAGACATCAAACAGTAGACTATTTACTGGTTGACCCAAAAAACTTTCACTTACAGTCACAAGAGGGGAGATTATAGTAATAAAAAAAACAGCCAGGCCTACTGGCTTTGAAATAGTTAAATGGCATTAACTTTTTCACCCAGCGGTGACATTGATAGTAAATCAACAACATAAAGTATTACTATGAACCAAATGGTAGTAGTGGTATAAAATATATCTAATTTTGTTATAATTTTCAAAAAATTAACACCATGAAAATATTTACATTTAAAAAATTATACCTCAATATCATCTTCATCAGCCTTTTTGCTTTTTTTGTGTTGAGACTTGAAAGATGAGGGCAGTAGGGATGAAGCAAATGAAGACAATGAGGAAGCTCCAGAGCCCTCCTCCCTTTCTTTTCTTCGAGCATCATTGTTGATCAGGATTGCCTCGTGTTGCTCTCTTTTGGCCTTCATGACAGCAAGGCCAGGTTTCTTACTGGTGCTATTGATTTCAAAGATGGTCTGAAAGAATCAATAAACAAATCTAAGAAAAGCAAGTTTCTAATTCCATTAGAAATCCACGCAGTTGCTGGAGATTTTCCATAATAAATGACATACCTAGCATAGTGGCCCCATCATTGCCTCAACTTAACTCAAGAAGGTTTTGCCTGTTTGTTTCAGACTTATGATTTTCACTTACAAGCTTCATAAGATTCAAGTTTAAGAACTCAGCAAATAGAGTATTTGATTTCTCAAAATAATTTTGTGAGGCAGCTCAGGGGTCACAACAAGGTTCCAATCCACAAAAACCATCAGCCCCACATGTAAACCTTCAAATACATTTTTTGTCCAAACATCTCTAACAATTTATAATTTATTTTGAACAAGTCTACTCTTACATGAGCGCCGAACAGTAGGGCTTCATGATGTTGCAAATCACCATCTTTCATAAAATCAGTTCATTTCTAAAATAACCATGTAAATTTCTGAGCTTTTATTGAATGGTTGCTACAGTATAGATGACCTATCTCATCACCTTCATGTCACACAAGATTCACCTAAGAGCGTGAAATATTGTTAAATCTGCTGGAACAATTTTTTGTTACAGAGGAACATTACAAAGGTGATATTTCATTTTAAAAAAAACTGCTTTTAGCCTTCAACTTTTGGTAGTGCTTTAGGTATTTTAGTCATTGCTTTAGTGCTATCACAGAATGGAGTATGAAAATTATGTGTAAAAAAATACCTTTTCTTAAAAAATCAAAGGAAGAACAATACAATAAGACCTACTTTTCATGGCTTGTTTATTCTATAACAAAATATTACATGGCTTTGATAATTTTTCTGTTATAATGACACTAAATGAGACACCAGATTCAGCACAAGCCTTACAGTTTTGGGTTTATACTGTTTCAAAGCATTCAGCATCTCCAGCCTCACTCCCTGCTCATCTGTCTCTATTGATTCTGAAAGGATAAATGATGGAATTTTTTTCACATAGATTTTAATAATACGAGGGCAGGCTGATAATTAAGTTCCGTTTAATCATAACTTTTTAATTTTTCACAGCATATACATAAACAATACGTCAAACGAAAGCTTAATATCTCAGCTACATACTTAGCACTCTATTTTTCGATGTAGTCACCGTCGCGATCAACACACCGCCTCCAAAGTTTCACTACTTGGCTCACGCCGTCAGCGAAGAATTCAGACGGCTGTCCACGGCACCATCTGCGAACATCTGCGATAACTTCCTCATCACTGTCATAGTGATGGCCCTTCAGGTACTTCTTGAGTTGGGGAAACAAATAATAGTTAGAGGGGGCAAGATCGGGGCTGTATGCAGGGTGAGGTAGGGTCGTAAGTTCCAGCTGCCTTAAGGCGTCCTGAGTTTGGCGACTGGTGTGCGGGCGCGCATTGTCGTGTTGCAGGATTGAGTCCTTATCACGCCGAATACGTCTGAGTCGGAGTTTGAGAGCTCGGAGTGTTGAAATATATCGCTCAGATTTCACAGTTTGCCCTTGCTCCAGAAATTCCATATGGACCACTCCCTCCATGTCCCAGAAAACGGTGAACAAGACCTTTCTTGCAGAGGCAACAACCTTGAACTTCCTTGGACTTGGAGAAGTTTTGTGCCTATACTCCATCGATTGGGCTTTACATTGTGGATCGTAGTGGTGGACCCAGGATTCGTCTCCAGTCACAATGCGTTGCAGAAATGCTTCTCCTTCTGCATTGTAACGCTCTAAGAGTTGAGTACACATGTCCTTTCTCTGCGCTTTCATCTCTACAGTGAGCTGTCTTGGGACCCAACGGGCAGAGACTTTTCGGTAACCCAGTACAGTTGTGGCGATATGGTGCACTCGTTCTTTCGAAATGCCTACTTCATCTGCAATTTCCTTTTGTTTGACCCTTCGATTAGCTCTAATCATGCAGTCAACTTTCTCTCGATGAGCCGTGTCCGATGCGGAAAGGGGCCTACCCGAACGCTTTCGATCACGCAGAATTGTCTCTCTGGGGTCTTCCCCTTTAAAAATTCTCACCCATTTGCGAACTGCACAGTCTGAAATGCACATTTCACCATAAACTGTCTTCATTCTTGCATGAATGTTTGCAGCAGAACATCCCTCAGCTGCCAAAAACTCGATAACAGAGCGCTGTTTGATGAGAAGGTCATTGGAAGTCGCCATTGTCTCATAAACATGGCTACCACATAATGTGTTGCGCGTCACTGCATTATGAGCACGAATGACGTCACACAAACTTGTTGTTACAGTTAAGTCTAGAAAAATGGTTCGAGAGGATATGTATGAAATTTTAGGTCGATGTGACGAAAATTGACCTAGTTATTAGCAAACGGAACTTAATTATCAGCCTGCCCTCGTACTATCAATATATTTCACACATAGATTTCTCCCAAACATTCTACTCTCAGTCAGAAAGAAATTTCCTTGGCAGATAATGGACACTTAATTTCTTGGAGATTCCAACTTTTGACACATATATAGTATTATAAAAGAAAATAACAAACAACATGTCAAACTGATCTTAGCGTCCTAGATAGTGTAAATTTTAACTCAACCCCACCTATATCGCCGGCCATTGCCCGTGTGGACCATTCTATTGTGTATCACTTGTTTAATTTCACTTTCTGGGTGTCTTACTTTCTTTTCTTTTTACTACCAGAAATCTTGAATTAAACTCATTTAAGTTTGGAGGACACTTTAGGGTTTGTATTGGTTATATTAGTTTCATTTTCAAGCTAGAATTAGTTGTAAAAACGCGGTTGAAAAATGACTATTTTTGTGTGAGATTTTTGGCGATTTCTAGATCTAAACTTTGAATTGGGATGGATGATTGCTTGAATCATCTCAGAAATGCTACAGAAACCATTTGTTAAGGCTATCCGCATGGTTTTCCCTACAATTAGCATGAAAATAATGACCATTATCCATTTGAGATTAAGAGTCAGATTGTAATATTGAGATAATGGTGGAGTGGAATGATGATGGTGAAAAAAACTGAAATGATGGTTGAGTCCGCTTGAAAAAAAGGAATAGTCTTAGAAAAACGTTTTACACATAAAACCTTGTTTTATAAAAAAAATTCACAAGTCATAGCTTTTTACAGTTTATTCTATAATATTATCTTGTTTTAATTGATTGTAATATCTTAAAAAAAAAAATGTTCTTTGTACAGATTTATGTCCCTTCTCTTAGGGTCAGGGCTTTAACTGAGCTGGAGTTACTTAGGTGGGCTTGTGTTTATTTAAAGGTGAAAGTAAATAATGTAGACGATTGAAATTGCTAGTTCACTCTAGAACAAGTATGAAGTTTAAAAATAAGGAACTGCCAATTTGAAACATGAAAACCTCAACGCAGCAAAACAAACCAAATTAAGAGCAGATCTTCTAATTAAAAACAAAAAATTGCAATCGCTCTCAATACTGAGACAGCTACTCACTGAACATGGGATGCATTCCAAGTTTAAAGCCATCTTCTGTTAATTTCTTCACACGCTTCACAGATTCTGGTGCCGCAGCTGGACGAGACTTGCTGTACTTTATAAAAGCATTGCGGCAGACTTTAACCATGCTTGTCTGATACAATTAAAGGAGGAGATGGGTACATGTCATATATTAAACAGCTTGAATGAGAGGAAAAAAACTTAAGTAATGGATAATTGTACACTTATGGTAAAAGGTTAACACTAATCTGCAGATTATGCCATTCAAAATGAAATATTCAATTGTGTGGCCACGCCAAAAAAATGAGATATTTTGCAGAAGGAGACAATTTAGCAAAATACCATTTCCTTGAGCAAGGCTTGAAATCCTCACTGTTATAAGTGCTATGACTCCTGAAACAATATGAAAGTTAGAAATAAGAGCAATATAAAAAGCAGAGATTTCAAGCTTTCTTTAGTAAATTACATTTACCCAAAAAATTTTTTGCCGCAAAACTTCTCATTTCGTGGTGTCACTACACACTTAAAAACCTCTCCTCACAGCTTCTTTTGTATGGGAAACAGAGATGTGCTTGCAAAGTGCCCCCTTTACAATTATATAACAGTGTTTTGTTTTTATCGCAAATGTGAAGGAGTCTGAGGGACCCGCTAGGATGCAAATGATTAATTTACACATATTTTATAACCATTTTGTTGCTGAGATGTTCATGATCATTTTGGTCTTTAAATTTTTAAGGTATCTTTATTATAGCCTGAGTTATGACACTTTAAAGGTACAAAACAAACCCGTATGACAAAATAAGATGATCAGGTTTAAAGGTTGCTATCTGAAGGCCTAGTGAAGTGGTAGACTGATTTGCTTACAGAGATGCCCAGTTTCTGCAAAGTGTAAAGGCCTTCTAGATCAGTGTATTCCTGCACACTAATTATGAATGAAAAGCCAGGGAATTTCCCTTTTCATTGATGTATAGTATGATAGGGTGGGAAAATAAGAAACCATGATTCAAAGAGGGCAAAGTTGCTGATGTTTAGACCTGTAAAATACAAATTTTGCTAGTACTACTATGTTTTAAATTGCAAAATTTAACTATTTACAAGTTTTAGATCATCTTGAAACTTTTACACAAAATGTAAAAATGGTTATAGAATAATGTCCTGAACTCAACACGGTTCATCCCATGGTCGACCTTCATCTCCTTTATAGGCCTATTTTTGACCATGCACAACTTAACAGGTTTTCTCAGACCACCTCCCAAATATAAGATAGAACTGCCTCTACCTTTCCTCTTCGAAGGACGCTGCATAATACGCAACGGTGTGAAAATGAGAAGAATTAGATCCACTTAATTAATTACCCCCACAAGTCATGATGGAGCAGAATATTTGTCTGAAAAACACACAAAGAGGGTACTGAGCAGCAGCCTCTAAACAGGCTTTACTAGCTTTACTATGACGTCCTGGAAAATCTATCCTTGTTTATGGTTCAATATTAAATATAAATTGAGAACAAAACTTAGTTAAGAAAATATGGGTAAAAAGACTGAGACCAAATCTCTCATGGCCAGTTCTTAGATACACATCTTGAATTCTAAAGCCAAGTGTCCGCAATCAAACCATGGATATACATTCGTAGGCTTTTAGAAGATTTTTCAAAGTTGGGGTGTATCAGACGAACGCAAATATAAAGGCAACAATCAGATCTTGACTCTAACTTTTACCTTCAATTAAAAAAAATACTTTACGCAGAAACCCGAAATGTCTTTTCACTGGAAAAAAAATCAGCAGTTCAATTTAAACTAAAAGCCATTCTACTTGGATTCAAAGGGAAAATATTAATAGCTTTTATTTAACCCACCAAATCAACCGAATCTCTGATCATTTGTGTCACTTCTGCTTCTTCATCATCTAGAATGCTCTGGGGTACTTCTCCTAGACAGCCATCTTCATCTGGATATATTAATGACATAATTTGATTGCAAATAAACAAACAAACATGAGTGACATCAATAACTTTGCTTGTTCACACCCCTGAGAAAACTGTCAAAATTGTACGTAAAAAAAGCAAAAATTCATCCTAAATTTGGAAAACCATTTAGCAAGTGAGGCACAGGAAAGAGTAAATTCAGACCTTGTGATGGACCCACCACTTCAGCTTTTAGATCTAAATTCAGGAATTACCAAGCTACAAGAAAGCCTCAACCTTTATCAGACCCAGTTCAGTCAGTTGAAGAGAGAAAAAAATTGGAATCTAATTTATTTCTTGACAATTCAGATCTAAGTCTGTTTTACTATGATTGAAATAGGCCTGTATCTGTGACAAAAACCACACCATTTTTCGTGAATGAACAGAAAAATTCGTAGAGAACAGACCTTTTTCGCTGTATTATTAAAAAGTTATAAATGCATCTGCAAAGCATTCATTTTCGGATTAAGTTTTTTAAATCTCATTTAACGGCTGATAAACAAGAAATGGCTAAGTGATCTATAAAAGATAGTGAGCTCAGTATGCCTGATTGATCTGGAGGGAGAAATTTACCACGAAAAAAAAAAAGATTAAAACAATGTAAAAGAAGAAAAACTACCTCTATTTCAAGATGCCAACGTCATACAAATAAGACGAATTACTGTTTTATAAAACCTTAACACAGGATATGACATATAAGACCCCCATGTAAGATTATCAATCAAAATAAATGTAAGCTTTGTCACTTTTTTAATACCAGATCTAGAGTAGAGTTTCTAGGTTGACAAAGGCACACTATAAACATGACTGAGACAGGATAAAATTCTACATTCCTTGTCTCCTTGCTAAGGCATGAGACATTTGCTGCTCTTTTCATAGTTACAAGGTCAGCAACTTTACAAGAATCATGGGTCTTGCAGAGCAAAGAATTTTATCATTTCTTACACTTGTGTCAGCTAATGCAAAACATGGCAAAGCCTGCCTCTTTCCAATTGGTTTTGAATTAAGGAGAACTTTTTCAAAAAGGGCTATGGTGCACTGCACAATATTATAGAATACCATTCCACTAGCCTAAGCTAACTGTCTTGTCTTTGGGAAGAAGGGAAGTAGTCATATAATATGATGTAAATATTTTGCAAGACCCACACATTTAAGTTTTGTATCTTGCAAGATAGAACCCAGTAAAAGTTTTGAGCGCCTCAAACTTTACTTTAAAAAAAATGCTGTGAACTTTTAAAACTGATAGACTTCACCTCCTTTTAAATCCCCAACAAGTGGCACAAGCTTGACTGGTCGTCCTAAGAAGAGGTGAAGATCTACAAAATGGGCCATTTCGTCTGGAGAAACTAAAGAGTAGGCCACACCAGTACGGCCAGCACGAGCTGCTCGACCTGAAAAAAAAAAACACAAAAAAGCAAAGCAGACATAAGACACTCATGATTTCAGGCAAAAATTGACACTGATTGGGAAAGGGCACTGATTCATTTGAGCATCAACAAATTAAAATTTAATGTGTAGTTTGTCAAATCATTTTTCTAGTGTTCTTTGAGCATCTGAGGGTACACAGGCTTGTTTTTATTTTTTTTTCACTCACCTACTCTGTGGACAAACAGCTTGGGCTTGGCAGGGAAATGGAAATTAATAACATTATCCAGGAGAGGCACGTCAATGCCACGAGCAGCCAGGTCTGTCACAAGCAAAACTTTGACCTTGCCCAAGGAGAAGCGGGCAGCGTTGATCTTCCGTGCAGTCTGATCCAAGGAGCTGTATATATAGGTTACACTGAGACCACAGGCTGTCAGTAGCTAAAGGATCAAGTAAAAAAGAGAGGATTCTGGGATAATACATTAAAAGGGAATGATAAAATTATTCATTGCTTGATATCATGCATATTCTCTCCTTTAGTAAATTTTAAATAAAAAATCTCTTCGGGAAGAAACATCCTACATACATCTTATTTCATTTCATTTACTTATACTTCATCAAGTTAAGAGATACAGTAAAGAAGAAATTTCATATAATCAGTCAAGTTTCATACATTATTTTTTTTGTCAACCTACCCAAAAGAAAAACCTTGCTTTAGTATTATGATTTTAAAACTGATGAAAAATTGATTATTTCAGTTACAAAAATCCATGCATTTATTTTCTTTATCCAACACACCATATTAAGAAACTCCACATGGTGTTTGGTGGCAGCAAATACAACTGTCTGTTCTGTGTCTTTGATGACATGTTTTAGCAAGTAAAGCAACAAAGCACACTTGTCAGAGTCACGGCATGAAAGAAAAGACATCTGCAAGACAAGCAGAAAAAAAGTTAAACAAATTATCATTATATTATCATGATTTAAATTTCATCAATAATAAAGTCAGGAAAGTAAGGGGGTACACAAAATTGTAAAAGTGTTCATCTAAACAACAGAATATCAAAACTGTTTTCCAAAAATCCTTGCAAAAACATTTAAAGCACCTGAACTTAATATAAATCTGCTACAATTCAGGAAATACATAGATAGAAAGGAAAGTTTCATCTTAACTAAGATTTAAAATAAAACACACCCTTAAGTTTTCACTAAGCTTTGCATCCACATCCAAGCGTATGAGAACTGGATCTGTGAGACCTGCCCTGGCAAACTCCACAAGGCTTTTCGGCAATGTTGCGGAGAAGAGCAGAGTCTGACGCGAGTCTGGCAGGCGAGTGATGATCTCCTGTAGCTGGTCGGCAAAGCCCATCTCAAACAGCCTTTAGAGTCAAAAGTGAAAAAAAATTAAAAATCTTATATGTCTTAAAGTTTTAAAGACCTGTAATTTTATCCTGATAAGGAGTAGAACAAAGGTAGATACAAAGTGACCTAAAATTGTTTACCTTTGTAAATATGCTGAGACTTACTCCAACAGAAATATAAAGAGAAAGATAAAAAAGGAAAAGATTTTAACATTCCTGCAGGTTAAAGAAACAGTAAATCAAAAGCTAAGACTTTCAAAAATGGACTTGATAACTGCCATCTTATAAAATCTTGTTCCCTTCATGATAAAGAAAAAAGTTTTAAGATAAATGTACCTGTCTGCCTCATCAAACACAATGTATTCAACTGTCTTCAAATTCATTTCCATTTCTACTAACACATGAAGAAAACGCCCAGGTGTAGCTATTATTCTGCAACAAAAAAAAAATATTTATAGATTTAAGTAACGATCTCAAGGTCAGAAAAGGAAAAGCCAAAAGGTGGACATATTTGAGTAATTGTCTTTTTGCCCATATCTTTTTTCACCCACCTAAAATTCATTCAGACCCTGGAATATTATACACAATAGAGCTTTAAAATTGTTCCTTTTTTTTCTATTGGGAAGGAAGGGAGAATATGTTAATTAAATCCAGTTTTATTTTGGTTTCGTTCAGTCCATTTCCCATGATACTTTAAAAACAAAAAGAAATGGTTGCATCTACTTGGAACAAAAATGCTGCTAAATGTTTCTTTTTTGCTTTTTCTTGTGATGCTTAAAATTCAAATATCTCCCTTTATTTTTTGTGGACCAAATCCCATTTTTTCTCCTCAGAGTCCTCATATGCATTGAACAGCTTTTAAAATCATTTTGCTCACTATTGTTTAACCCCACCAATCTAGTTCAAAGTTACAAATAGTAAATTAGCTTATCTCTTCAGTTTATTCTGCTTTTTCATTTTCTGAATATGGAATGATTAGATGTTTTTAAGAAATATTTCAACAATCTATATCATTACCCTAGTCTTAAACAAATGTGTAAATAGAAAAAAAAAAAAAAAAACCTGCTTAAAATGCTCTTTGTGAGTTCTTAGCCAGGTGTGAATTACAAACCTTTACAGCACTACTATCAGTATCCCAATGCTTACACTGGACTTATACTTAGGTTTAGAAACTAATATCAAAGATGTCTGATATAGCAAATTGTAAGATTAAGTAAATACAAATATATCTTACACATCTGGTTTGTCATGCAGAGCAGCAAACTGGTCATCCATCCTGAAAAGTTTGAGATTGAGAAAAAAAAGTATTTAGGAAAGCATGTTTCGCATTCTTTAGAATAATAATGCAACCATAAAAGACAATAGTAAAAACAGAGAAAAGAAAGATGAATTGAAATATAATAGCTATAAATATAATAATAGTCTTAAAATATGATTAATGATAAAGACAGGGATGTCATTTTATTGGACAGTGACAGAAGAAGGAGAAGAAGAGGAAAGAAAAGGAGGAGGATGAGGAAGAGGAGAAAGAAATTAAGATCATAATTAAGTGTTATTGAAACTGAAGGCAATTATATAAGAACTAATTATGAAGTTCACATAATTTGTTTTCATTATCAGTAAAGGTGAGGTAGATAATTATATTAATTTATACGTACACAGTTATCTTTTGATAAGATAATGGTGCAATAAAGCAAAAGTTTGCTATGTTTCAATTTACACCAAATGCATAAACCAAGAGTAATTGAAATTATATTTCAAGTAAACATCAGTTTCCCACAAAGGGTCATCATTATTTTGTACTTAGAAAACTGAATTTTAATTTATATTTGAATCACTTACATATGAGCTTCATCTGATCTCATTGGTGTTGTAACAATTAACTTTTTCCAACTGATCCACTTTAATTGACACTTTATATTTATCTTATCTAACCACTACTTTTGCATCTTCACTCACGCAAAATTAATTAAAATAATAAACTAGCATTCATTAACACCAAGACATATTCATATATGCAATTTAATCCACATGAAGGGAGTTATGCTAAAAAAATAATCGCAGAGTAAAAACTTGTCCTTTTTCATCTGTCAGACACCAGTATTTGTGAAAAAAAAAAAAATTCAACATCTATGTTCTCCAAAAGGAATACTTAACCTCTTTGCGGCCTATTTTGCTTTTTGTTTTCTTCACACTAATTTCAAAGAATATTAACTTACCTGTCTCCACCTAAAACAACTGCAGCTTTCAAACCAGTGAATTTTCCAATCTGCAATGAAAAAATATAGTAAACAATTTAATACAAATATTAATCACTGATTATTAACATCCCAAAGTCAAAGGTGTTCTAAAAATTGTGGAAGACAAATCCTATTATTTACTAAGCCACAGGGCAGTACAGTAGACAAAATGTTCTCCAGCATAAGGACATTTTAGTCAAGAGCTCTTCAAACTTGGTCACTCTCTCTCTCTCTTCCAGGCTTGTATAATTTTGAAGGAAAAATATGCCAGGGTGACAAGGTCTGTAAAAGGGAGTATTCATGGCTTGTTCCATATAGATTTGGACCATTTAAGTGCAATGTCTGGTATAATCACTATGTCCTATCTTTTAGAGCCTTTTAACCAGGGAAGATATTAATGTTCATAAAACAAACAAAAGTTATCTTCTTAAATTAAAATACATCCCAATAGAAGCCTCTGAAAGAGACTCATGGGATGTCAAACAATTTAGAATCACCATAGAATAGTCAACATATTCTTTACTCAGCATTCCAAGGAAAGAAATTATAGTCTATCTGAATACAGTTCTATTGATATAAATATATATATATATATATATATATATAGATATATTTATTAATCCTGCTCCTTATTGCTAGTACCATTTTAAATCATTATATATAAAAAAATAATATATATATATATTCTCTTCATTTCAACTTATCAAAAAATAGAGGATTGGCGATTATAAGTTCAAACACCAAATGTCACCTACAGTACTGGTTTAATGTTAAAAGCAATAATATAGTTCAAATCCTCCAATAATTGCAATAGATTGACATGTTTCAACATAACCACTGATCAGACCTGCCACTCTTCAGGGAAAGAAAATCTGAATGTTTCTGTCGAAAAATCTGAATCTGATAAAGGATCTGAATGACTCTCTTTATTTTTGCTCTCTACAGCAGCCATTACAAAACATATATAATGCGGTCTTTGGTGAATCTTCATTCATCGGTTTAGCTCTGAACTCTGATAAAAATTAGTTTTCTTAGCTTTTAATTCTTCAATGATGAACAATTAAAGAATAATCGTAAGATCTTTTTTCCATACCTGTTTCAGTTTAAATCAAGAACTTTATGCCTTACAATACTTTAAGTGACTCAATAAATTGGATGGCATTGGCATTATGCAGCATTTGATGAATTCACAAAGAGCAGAGCTGCCAATTTAGCTCCTGTGGAAAGTACACATGACTTCAAAAGCTTATTTTTGTATGAAAAGGAGTAAATGTACCCTTTACTGAAAGGATTAAAAAATGACATATATTGATGCTCTTTCCTGCTTTTAGACAATTTTTCTGCGTGGTGTATAGGCCTTTCTCACACTTGACTCGGAAAATTAAAAAACTTATGAATTTTGTTGGATCCAGCTGTTGAAAACGTAACCAGATAATTCATGGGGAGCACATTGATAATTTGCTGGAAAGTTGTAATATTTTATTTTATAAATAATCTAAAGAGCGTAACCCTATCTATTGTTCAATCACTTCATTGAGGAACAGGTCAATTTAAGTACAAAAATTACACTGTGACGTTGAGACTAGTTAAGTATGATGTAGCATGTAACTTAGATCTAGATCTAGATCTAGAATCTATATCTAAATTCCACATTAGATAAAATTATCAAAACCATAGATATTGTGCAGATTGTAAAGTTTGCATCCGGATAACACTTCTTAGGCCAATTATCAGATCTAGGTTTACTTTTCACAGGCCTACAATTACTGAGTTTCCTGTCATTTCATCTTGATTTACTCTAGTTCTATTTAGGATTTCTCAATCGATCTTGATAACTAACAAGATATAGATGGAAAAAAACACTGTCCTGTAGTAGAAATTACTCTTAGAAGATAAAATAAGAATAATCCTTCGTTGGAAATAACAGCGAAGTCTGGATGTGAAGATAGAAGGTAGCTGAGACGAATAAAAGATAAAGACAGTAAACAAATCCGCAGAATCAATATTCGGATGGTTACAACTAAAACATCAATATCAATTTCGATACCGCATTTGATAATATATAATAAAAAATATTATAACTATATTGTCCATATTTATTCTTTTGTGCAGGCTGTCTGTCGCTCTTGTAGGTCTAATTTAAAAAAAAAAACTGAAAATGTTTTTAATTGTGGAGGTGACAACTTACTTGGGAAAAAAATCTTGAATATTTCCTAAATATTCGGAAAATTGGAAACAGGCCAAATTTGCATAAAAAATCGGAATGATTCTGATTAAATCGGTATGAATGGCAGGTCTGCACTGATCTTTCATGCAGTGTTCTATTTCTCTAGGTCTAATCATTTGTTTTCATACACCCCTTCTATCAATATTGTTTCTCTTCCTAATAAGTAGCATCACCTCTTTAGCAAATTTGAGGGTTTGAGTTGCCAATTCTCGAGTCGGAGCCATGATAATGGCCCTTGCCCCTTGGGAGGAGTGGCTGCGTAATCTCTCAAACATAGGAATCAGGAAGGCTGCAGTCTTTCCGCTGCCTGTCCTAGCCATAGCGACCACATCTTTGCCTTCAAGTATAACTGGAATAGTCTGAAGAAACCATATGCAACAGAAAATGCATAAAAAACACATAACTGTTATACATTTAAATACCTTTTTATCCATATTTATGCTACACTGCAAGTTGAGACCCCAAGGACAGAAAAAGACTTATTAATGCAGAATGATGCACAAAAGCAGTAAAACATTTTCATATTTCTGTACATGTGATCTTGGCCAGATGAACAACCCAAATGTTCCCAAGTTTTTTTTAAAAATCTTTTAAGAAGTAATTAAAACTAACCTTTCTTTGGATTGGAGTTGGAACTTTGTAACCTCTTCGTAAAACACCTTTCAAAACAGCATGAGCCAGGCCTTTAGGAAAAAAAGTTTAAAAAAAAAAAAGAAGCATGATAAATTTTTTTTAGTTGGGACCTCTGCCTTACAAATACTGTTCGAGTAGAGAAAAAAAAACAAAAAACACCTAAATTTTATATCATAGCAATGGGCAAAAAAGAAAGCATGATTAGGCTGCTAGCTTTATAAATAGAAGAAAAAGTGATTCATACCTTTTGCCTCAACCAAAGTTGTGTTGCAGAAGGACATGCCACAATGGCATATATTGGGTTTATGATTCAGAACGTAGTGTCAAAATATTATTTACAGTATTGATGCACCAAATCCATATAAAATGATAACAAAAGGATATCTTTTACAGCATAATGACAAACACCTTAAGAAGTTGAACAAGAAATAGTTTATTTATTATGTGCAAATAACAGACTTTACTTACCCATACTTTGGAACCCCCCAGATTTTTTTCCTTTAATCTTTTGTGCTGCTACCTTTCTGGCTGATGCTATCTCATCCTCTGAGTTGTTATCATCATCAACTTTTGCATCCTAGAGAAATAAAAGAAACATTTATCTTTTCATAGTGAACTTTTTTTAACCAGCATTTGTGTTCAAATGAATATTATAACATTTTTTTTTCAACTGCAGCAATAAATAAATAAAAACTAAAAAGAACCACACTAGAACAAATTCCACTCATATTTTAGATTATTTCATGACTGCTGCTTTTTAGCAGATTTTATAAACACAAATTGCCAATAGCTGGTTACCAATTTCACAAATTAACAGGCACTGAGCAAAATGAAGGCCAGCTGCCTTCACCTGGGCAATTAAAACATGATCTGAGACTGGGATTGCGATGAATGCTAAATAATTGTTTTTCTTCTCAAAATGACGCCCCTAGATCCTAAGGAGTAAAATGTTTTGTGATCTTATTAGCATGATAAAATATCATTCAATAAGCTGAAAGGTACGTATGAGAAAATACTGTTGCTTTATTCAAAAGAGATGTTTTTGGAAAAATCAAGATAAATGGTCATTATATTTATAATGAATATAGCAGCAAAAGAGACAACGCTTTCAAATTTTCATTCATAACCCCCCATGAATTGCAAAACATCAAAATTTGATATGCTACCAGACAATACATCTCTATTATTTATTAATTTTAAAAGTCTTTCATAAAAAAATAATTACTTTCATGACGTGAGGATCTATAGAAGTAGGCTCATCAATATATATATATATATATATATATATATATATATATATATAAAACTGAATAGATCTATATTTGCATCTAAAATCTTGAACTAGATTTACATGTACATATTACATATATCTATATGGTTGATCAGTTGTCTTTCTTTTTAAAATTCAGTTCAAGCAGTCTCACATAAGCAGTCTAGATTAGAGACCTATAAATCTAGACAAAGCATTGATATTTAAAATGACATATAACCTATCTAAATTAATATCAAGAGATTTGATCTCCAACAAGATTGAGAGTGATCAACTGAATGGAACACAATGAAATTTACATGACGAAAAGAATGCTAACATGTTATTCCTCCAATAGGATAGTAAAACAAATAGAAGGGTCAACTCTCATGCAACACCAATGCAATAAACCCATACTACCCTTCACCTTTGCAGTGGATGTATTTGCATTTGTTTAAACCAAGACTTATATAAGGACAAATATCAGAAGCAAAAGCTCAACTATGTTCCATGTTGGGTTTTTTTGTCAAAAAAGATGGAAAAGAAAAAAAACGAAATTTGCCTAATGTCCTGAAAAAATAGTATTGTGTCTTCAAAAAAGTTTGTAATAAAATGAAAAGAAAAAATAGGGAGTTTATTGACATTCAAATGGTTTCCTCAATTCAAATATAACCAAGATCTAACCCGTGCAGACTTGTGAGAAATATAATTATTAAATTGGATGTTTAAAATATTTTTTTTCATTTCAATTTTGGCATGTTGGTTATTTACTGTTTCAGATTAACTGTGATAAAAGAAAAGATTAATAAGAAGAATGAATATTTTGTTACCTTGACAATGAAATCAGTATGTTTCTTTTCCGGACTTGAGTTCCCTTTATAGTTTTGCAGAGCTTGAGCTTTTTCCTTTTTCTCCAACTTTTTTGCTTTCCACTTCCTTCTCCCCATGTTGTTTTTGCTATTTTAATCACTGCTGAATTTGTTCATATAACTATAATTTTTTACCTCTTGATAGCTTGGTGAACAGAAAAAAAGCAAGATTAAGAAAAAGTCTGAGTTTATGAAGCTTAGTTTTAGGGGATTGAAATAAGGGTCACATGCATTCTCATCTCAATGATCCCACCAAATTCATGTGCCAGTGATAACACATACATTTCTTGGTAATTTTTTTCTGGGAATGAAAAAAAATATAAATAATCAATAATTTATTGGAACTATTCCTAATGGCAGAAATGGGAGGAGGAAGATAGCCATTGGTGTTGAGATATATATATATATATGTAAACAGAGGTATGCAAATTTAGATAAAAACAATAAATTTTCAAGCAGCAGCATGATTTGCTTAAGTGATAGCAGTAGCATTATATAAATATATATATATATACAGGGAAAAATCACTATCTTCAGTTCTGGTATAACATGCTTTAAAAAGTTTCACCGACACATATTACATATTCCGATTTTGTGTTTTCACCACCTACTGTCCAATAAAAGCAATTATACAAAAATTAGCAGCAGTGAAGCACCTTTATTTAGTCTAGTACTCTAGTCTAAAACTCTAGTGTCATGCGAATGAACCCATAAATTCAAGTCTAGTTGGTAGTTTATAGTTTCTAATTTTGATCTAGTAAAGGAGATGACATTGACAGTCTATACAAAATTGCTGCATAAAACTTATTTTCTTAGCATTTTTCAACCTTGTTTATGTAATACCTGATACCACGACATACATGGTTTTTTAAAAAAAGCAGTATTTAAGGTAATTTCTTAAAGTGACTCCTGCTGCACCAAGTCAATGACAAGGAGGTTCAGTCCAACTGCAGCTATGACAAATACTTTTCTTGAAACGCTGCTAATGAATCTTGTGAAAATATCGGTCATACCAACTGGTGTATATAAATAATTACAGTAGTCTGAGGATAAAAATATGCGAGGTAAATGCATGCTGTAGTGGTCTGATAGATTTTTTACTTTGTAATCAGTATACTCTAAACACACACTACATCACCTAAATGCACACTTTCAAAGCTGTAGATTGCCACACATAATTAAGGAATGGTTCTGAATATCACACAGCATAAAGTCATGTCCCTTTACAAGCTTTGCAAGCATTTTTTTGTACATGTTTTCATTTGCTTGATGGGGAGGGAAGGAGGACAGGGACTGACACAACCTGTGCACAGGTCTTGAGAATTGAAGGTACAGGTAGGCCTACAGGGAGGAGAGGGCACAGGTAAGATGTAAATTCATGTCCATAGAGATACTCCATTAAAAAAAACAACTGCTTGACGCCTACTGTTCAACACAATACTGCGACAAGCATAATTTGATACGGCATAGAGACCTATGTAGTTAACTGTATAGACCTAGTCCAGTCTGTACAAATTACAATGCGACTTCATCAGTAACGTTGAAGTTCTTAAATGCAGTCTGTATTTTTTTTTTCTTTCAGATTCCAAAATCTGAAAAAATAAATGTCTACTGATAAGACATACCTTTCGTGCACAAGGTCTGGGCAATCAAGGAAAGCCACTTAGTATTTTTGTAATGTAATAAGGGAAATAATTGAGCTATCTCTTTAATACAGGGCATTGAAACCTGCGGAGGACCATGCGTTTATCAGGTGACTACTAAACTTTGATCAGTTTTGCCATAGTATTATCTACTATAGCCTCCTTACCAATGCTGGGTTTGGACTTTGGTGGGCTTGGAATGTCTGTTCTGCGGATGAACTGAGTTGTAGAATATCTATCTCAATCTCCTTTTCCTGTGGATTTTATGGTTCAAGCAGTGCTTATTTGCATATAAACAAAAATCAAATTCATATCACTACAAAACCTTGTTTAAAAAGAATAATGATGATGATCCTCAAACTAGATTAGTCAAAATTTAAGGCTAGATTACTTTTAATTTTATTGTTGACTTCTAAGAAAACGAGAACAACTTTCAGATTCAAAACAAACAACATTTATAAGATAAAAGTGAATTCATAGTTTTGCTTGAGACGTATGTCAGAATGCCATAATACCGTAGTGAAGACACATTAGATCTAGACTAGATCTAGATAGTTTAATAACCAAGGCAAAGACAGGGTTTCCACTTCGTTTTCCTGTTTCATGACCTCAAGAGTCAAAGAAAATGCATATTAAATTAAGTAAGGTCTAGATCTAGCGTATTCACTACTAGGACAGATCTGATTTTGATCAAAATGTATAAAATTTCACAGGAACCTTCTAAAACCTAGATCTAGATAGCTACCAACTTAGATTTGAAGGAGTTTCCCCAAAAAATACTCAACAGCTATCTCTGAAGTCGAACTGCATGTTTGTCATAACTGCTCGTTATCGATTATACCACACTAGCCAACTTTTATAACAAGATCCTACGAAATCAGCTAGATAGGCATGTGACGTTATGCGCGCATTCTGAAACGAAACTTGGGGCAGGATTTATTAATACTATTGCTGAAATTGTAGATCATTCGAATCTCTCGCTTTGGGAATGTTCACAACAAGTAGATTTTATAAAACTGTTAATATTTTCCTCATCTTCATCAAAATGATAATAAACTCAGTAAGACCTCTAAAATAATAGTTTCCGCCACAAAATAAGTCATTTCCGCAGCACGGTTTTCAGTGTTCAATTCGTATTTGAGCGAGAAAAATGTTTTTCTCAATCTCCCTAGGCTATCTCATATAAAAAATAACTTTCCCTCCCCCCCCCCCATTTTCTTGGCATTGAGTCCACAACGAAATGGTCAGTCAAAGAGCTAAGTAAACACCTCCTTCAGATTAGAATATCGATTATGTCTTCAAGTGGGGATAAAGGTGAACATGGTGTGATGACAGCGAGACAATTTTGTAGTATGAAAGCATAAAAGTGATTTAATTCATACGTTGAAGGCTGAAATGTTTGTAACATTAGAACTTAGAATATTCATAGCTGAGATTTCAGCTAAGATACGACCAATGATCCACAAATTGCAACTCGTTAAGATTGAAAATAAGGTCCAGTAAAAAAAATCGAGAGACCATCAAACAAGCTTGAATAAAATGATGTTCCATATTGACACTGAAAAAAATAATTGATAAAGATATTTCTCTAATTTTCTATCTTTGTTTCTTTTGCGCCCTTTGCTTTCTGGTAAGATTAGAATGCCTTATTTTCATTTTGCGGTACTCATTGTATTTGGTTCCTCCGTATTACATTGTAGCTCTTTGAGTTCAAACAGTACAAAGTAAACATAGCTTTACCTTTCTTTAAATTTCGGGACAGGGAGTTGTAAGTTTCGTTTTTGTCACTCGTATCGATTGAGGTTCAGAAATCTTAAAAGTCGATTGTAAACGACTGCTTGATTGCTTCCTTTATTTTTTGTTGACACAGAACAAAATCACCTACTTCTATATGTAGATCATAGATCTACCAGTTGCTTAAGTGCTAAGCTAATAGCGATAATCTAACGAAGTGCAGCCATGTAGACATTTGGGTAATATAAGATTCCTTTTGATCCACCTTGGTCTTATAAAAACCATCCCTGCGTTGGTCGTTTTTAGGCATTTTTAAAAAAATTACGGAAAAAAACCCATCGTCGGAATGAACTTCATTTATTTGCCATCAAGCATCTTTTTTTTTTAATTCAGACCCACCAATTGGTTAATGAAAAAAGAAAAGTGCAAACTTGTGAGCCTTAGCTCTTCCCTTCTTTACCTTGTCTCCTTTTAAAGTCTATGATATATATATAGTTTTCAAATGAAACAAGTAGGATGACATGAAGTGATTTGCAAAGTTTTGAGGTAAGAGAGGAAAAATTTGTGGCTTAAATGAAGATAATTGTGTGCATGTATAGTGTAGATGTTACTGTTCTTGTAGGCTAAAGAGTGAATGAACTCTGATGGTATGAGGGTAAACCGGTATGAGTCTACAGTGGTTCTCTGCACACATTCCACAGCAGAAGCAATCATGTCTTCTTCTAAGACCTGAAAGGATCCAGAGAAGTTCATCAACATAGTTTGGTCCCAGGCTATTGCTTTCAGTGATGCTTGTAGGGTGCTATGAAAGCACTTCACCTGATCATCTTGTATGAAGTTGAATCCCCAATTACCATGTTGTTTTGGTTAAAAGGGCTGAAGGTAACTCTTGAATTCTTTGTCAGAGTTCATATCAAGTGGTATATTGAATACACATACACATTATTATAATACATGTATTGTAGGCTTAAAAGAATTAAAAAGTACACAAGATGCTCTCAAATGTAACTGCGTCAGGTCAAGGACTGTTGCTATCAATATCAGTGATAACAAGTACTGTTTGCAGTGTGACTTACTGAATCTCTTTTTACTATTTTAGTCAGTTTGGCATGGGAGACACTCTTTGGCCATTCGGTGTCTTGGTTCTTGACACCATGACACAAATTTGACAGATTTGCCTTTTGGTCTGAGGGTACATGTGGATTTTGTTTAAAAACTGACAAAAAGTTTCTTGGAATAAGATCTGGTGTCTTGGTATCCAGACACCTAGGCCTACTTACTTTCCATCTTGCCTGCTGATATTTTGGGCAGCAATGAAACTCCTCTAGATATATACATCTACTGATGTTATGACATTTTTCCAAGTGGGTTTTAAGTAATTCATGGCTGCTTTCTCAGATGTTGCAGTTCTTTTCCATGAGATTTTTGGGCATCTTTTATCATTGAACATGACATACCTGTTTTTATCCTCTGTGCCACTATATGTTTCAAACTTTGTTGATTGCATTTATCTAAAAATTCTTCTCTGAAGACCTTTCTCAGATTTCAGGTGTGGGAGGCTCATATAGTACTTTAGTAGATCTAGCATTTTGTGGAGTCATAGGATTAACAGTCTGCAACCACAATTGACTTTTTGAAGATGAGTTAGGGTTGCAGAGGTGTGCTCCATGGATCAGCCAAGCTGAACATCACGCTAGCTAATAGTTTTTTATTCTGTAAATGCAGTTCAAAGCCCACCTTTCAGGTAAAATCTGAAATGCAAGATGATGAAATATAGTCATAGAAACTCCTGATCAAAATTACAGATCCATGTTCACACAGCATTGTGTTGAAGAATGCAAAAACGTTTGCCGGGACCCAGTGGCCTATTTTTCTAAACTAGCGCTATCTGGTCTGATCAGAAATATAAGCATTGAGCGAGATGAGTACTTAGGATGTGAAACAAACAACACCAATTAGTGACCCTTTATCGGATATTGAAGATCATCAATATGCTCTTTCAATTTAACACATGACTAGATTTGGCCTTCATTGTGTCTTGTAATTAGTGGAGAATAGCAGTAATTTTAGGAATGCAATAATGATAAAGTGATACAATTTCTGGGGAAGGGTAAGTGATAGAAGGTCTCTTAAATATTTCAGTGCTTTGACCTTGGATTGGAGTTGAATCAAAACCAAGTGTCAAACAAAGTATTTTCCAATAACTTTTGTACTTAGCTCATACATGTAGATCTATTTTAGTGCAAATGTGATAAAGAAAATGATCTCTTGTTTTGGAAAAATTTGTAATATCCCTAAGTAACAGTAAGTTGTTTGGTTTGAGATTTCAAAAGCTGATTTTCTGTCATCAGCAGCCTGTAAACGAATTAGTATTTGGTTTAGTTTTTTTATTCAGTTATTGGTTTATCATAATAGATAACTAGATGCGATAACTTTTCTAGAGCAGCATAGAATGTTCTGAATGTTTTAGTGATATTTAAAACAATGGATTTAGATTTGTTTTAGTACTTTCACAATGTATTTTTTTTCCTTGAGAGGAAAAATAAATGTGAAAACAAAAATCCATTTGGTGCTAGCCATGTTAGATTAACATTAGATTAACATTTTTGTTTAAAAGTGTTGTACTATTACGTATTATAAAACATATATATATATATACATAATATTTTGCATGCTGAATTTTCTTCATTCAAATTTATAAGGAACTTCTAATATGTTATCAGGGATTGTAATAAACACTACTCAGGGTGTATTTTAACAGCTTTTGAAGTATAAGTCACCTTCTAATATAACATGTCTAACAAGCAAAGTTTAGTTCTAAAGACAAAAGATTAACAATTATGGTCGAATTACCCATTAAAAGAATATAAGTTTAATCTTTATTTATTTATTTATTTTTTTTAGAATTGTTGCGAACTTAGTAGGCCTACTCTTAACAGTAGTAGTGGTAGCAGCTGTAGTACTGCATTCAGTAACAGAATGAAATCATGATTTCTTTGAGCAACAATTCACGTGGCTTTAAAGTTTTTTGTTTTTGTTCAGAATGTGGTCAGGCTTTTTTGGTTTATAAATGTTGGCCTTTTAAAGACACCCGTTGGAATGAATTAAGTAACATACATGTACAGTTGCTTATTTCAAAGTCATTCGGGTAAAAAAAAGGACTTCGAATTATTAGAATAGAGATAGAGAATTAAAAAAAAATGTTGATGACAGATCAGGAATGTCGTGCAAGTGTGCACGGGAGTGGGGGTGGGTCTAACCCCTTTCTCTCTTGTAGCCTTATTGCAGACTCGTGCCTTTAAAGTAGGTGGGCACACACACACCAGAATCGCTTGCCACGCAGAGCATAGACCTACATCACATGTACTTTGTTTTACAAGCCTGGAAAAGTGCTTTCACTGTATCAGAATAAAAAAATCACGCCTAAATCGCTTCGAATTAAGCTGATCCTCATTTCAAAATTAGGACTAACCGATATTTTTTAATATAGCTTAAATAGAGAAATATTCCGTAAAATTAAACCACTTCGAAATATCCAAGAATTCAAACCATCCGGATTCAAATTTTTTGTATGATAGTGATGATCAATGATGATATTTATTTTAACTTAATTTAATAGTAAAATCCTTGATGGTATATAAATTATAATGATGAGACTCATAAATAAAGCATTATTTTCTCGGATCATTTCAATTTGATTTATTTTTGACAACATTTTTAAGAGTATTTGGTACTCCATTCACAAATGAAAATTTTATTCCATGCAGATCTCAAGGGGCTCTTGTTTTTATTTTTGGTGAGACTGCTGGTCATATAAAACTTAAGTGAAAAAGTGCTTTCCCCTTTTCTTTCTTTCATTTCAAATCCTGTCCACGCTTGTCTTGATTTGAAATTCTTATCAGATTTGAGTAAATAATGAATGAATTATTGCAATGAATCTCAGTCAGAGAGTTTGTTAACTTGGAGTAATTCATGTAAAAGTTGATAAAGACTGAGTCTACTTGGTGCTGCAACTGCACTGGTAATGGCAGTAGCTACAGCTGTAGTTATTGTGTAAAAGAAGCAGCAGTATGCTGATAGCAATAGAAGTGCAAATTTATCTATCTCCTTAATATTTTTTTCAGATAGATGTTCATCACCAAGTCATACGAACACTCTGTTCTTTATTTTTAATTTTTAACAGGGAGTGTTACTACGTCAGCATTCAACAGAAACCAAGAGCTATGGCTTCTAATCCAGTAGTGCAGTATGTTGTTCTACGTAGTGACCTGATGTCCACTCTCAAGTGGCCTGTTGGAGCGTTAGTTGCTCAGGCCTGCCACGCCTGCAGTGCTGTGGTCCACATCTTTCATAGCGACGAAGTCACTCAAGAATACCTTCTCAATTTGGACAACATGCATAAAATTATTTTGGAGGTGATTATTCATTTGACCTTATTATGGCGTTTATTTTGAGTTTTATGTCTATAGAAAGTTAAAGCTCCAAAGGCCTATCTCAAAAGATGCAGTGAATAACAACTCATTGCTTAACTAGCTTCTTTTGTTTTTCCAGTGCAATCTCTGTTACTCTATCTGAATGATTTAGTGAATAGCTTGAGGTTTTCACAATCTTAAGAAGCACGGATAGATTGCAATCTAAATTTGTCATACCCAATACTTTTCAAGTTAAATTTAAAGATAAATTTATACAAGAAAAATATTCTTCGCCTATTATGCATAACATACATTTGTATTTTTTGTAATGATCATTTCTTATTAAAGAAAAATCTCAGTTTTCTAACCATCATCAATGCATAAATTAGCTTTTATTGAGGTTTGCTCAGATCTCAAAATTTTTAAAAGTTAAGTTTAAAAACACCAATCCATAACGTTAAGATAAACCTTATTGTAATCACTTTTTTTTTCTTTTTTTTTAAGGCTAAAGATGAAGCAAGTCTGAGCAAGTTGGCTGAGGAACTTTCATCACATAATATCAGTCATAAACTTTGGATTGAACAGCCAGAAAATATACCAACTTGCATCGCAGTCAAACCATACAGAAAAAACGATGTTAAGCACTGTTTTAAAGGGTTCAAGCTTTACAAATGACACCCTATCAAAATGATAGTGGATCAAATTTTATTGGTAATCTGGGCATTGATTAAAATTTTAAGTGATCTGCAAATAACATGTGTCTGATGCCAAGCCTAATACGCCTCATTTCGTCCATATCATATTGTAAGGCATTGTTATTCAAAACAATACATGTATGTCTGAGTGACACCAAACTCATGGTCATAACGACTATCTTTACGGCATTTTTCTTCACTTGCCAAGCTTGTAAGAGGAAGGCTGTTAATTTAAAAATGTTGATGACTGAAGAGAGGAAAACAAATTGTAGTCATCATCTGCTCAGGCTGTCTAATGCACATGGGGTGCCTTAAAAATGACGCTGAAGGAACTGATTATCTTTTTTATATTAAGTTTACAATACTTGAATATAAAAGGGGAATAAAAAAAAACAAAAACAATGGTATAATTTTTAATCAAGTTCTTTGCCATAGACGGTGTGTAAAGAAGGGTTGAAAGTAGCCAATTTACACAGCGATTTTTTGCCTCCTGGCTGGACACTTTCTAATACCTACTACTTTCCAAGATTTGTGCAGGTTTATTTTTGCTGTAAAGAAAACACTTAAAGTAAAAAAATATCTGCCTAACATACATCTGACGGATGTTAAATAACATGCACCAGTTCCTAGGCTGTCGTATCACAGGTCAAACAGAATAAAATGTAAAGATGTCTGTGGATCAGTTTTATCCTGACATTCAAATAGTTTAGTCTTCACAAATGGTCGAAGAAAGATAATTGGTGAATGGTTTTGGTTCTAGTTAGTAGTAGTACTCCAGATAAAAAAATACATTGTATGTGCAGATCCGATAGGCAAGGTTTTCATTTTGCATGAATTTAAGAGCTGTTTAGATCTCTAAATTACTTCTTTATGTAAATTTTTTAAAAGTTTTTTCATTGAAAAATCATTAAAGAGAGTACTAAAACACTCTATGTGTTTGAATTTGTTTTATCAGAATAAGTAAGTCCCTTTTTATTTCTTGTTAATTAGTGAAAAGGTTGTTTTTTTTTCCTCTGCCTTTTCCACCTCTCTCTCTCTCTCTCTCTCTCTCTCTCTCTATATATATATATATATATATATATATATATATATATATATATATATATATATATCTCACTTTCTTGAGTCTTGTCCTATCCTTCTTTCTCTCACTTTCTCTTTTGTCTTTTAACCGAATCCCTCTTCTCACCCGTTACCCTATTCTAGGTGCACAACAGTTAGTACTCTTTTCCACTTTCAGTTTCCTTATAGTTATACATGTATTTCTTAAAGAAAGAGAGCAAGGTGTAGAGAGAAGAGAGAGGCAGAGATGGAGATAGAGGAAAAAGAGCGAGAGAGTTCGAGATGAGAAAAAAAGAGACCAGAGGGGCAAGAGAAAGATATAGATGATAGAGAACAAGGGAGGGAAATCATGGAGATTGAGAGAGAAGTGTGTGAGTTGATTGGGGGGGGGGGGGGGGTTCGACCGCAAAAGCGATGAGAGAGCAAGACGGGGGAGAAGATAAAACTGAGAGTTAAAAGGACAGAAACTAGAAACAAGAAAGGGAGAGAGATGACATGATTGTAAGGATATCTTGATTTTTACACTAATTTACAACAAATGTTGAATCATTAAATCTGTACCTCTGTCACATGGATAAACTTTCAATTATAACGGTAACACTTGTCTCTACTACTCCAAAGAGAACGCTCAAAAAGATCCTAGACATAGGTACATATGGCCTCAGAATACGGTACAGTGTATTCTTCATGTACAAGGTTGAAGGGATTGCTTGATTCTTTTTACACGTAATATGTTAGCCACAGGTTAATGAGGACGCTTTTCCTTAATTTGTGATGTTAGCTAGCGCAATAGGCCCTACTTCTATCAGTACAGCACATGTATCGTCCGGCAATCATACAAAATCCTGTTTATCTTTGCAAGTACTCAGGAATCTACTTTAGTGAATGCCTACACAAAGTGCTTTTTAAAAATTTGAATCGATTTAAATACATGTACATGTCATGTAGGCTAATATGATAGATTTTGTAAATTTAACAATAATATGCCAGGGCTGTCTGCGAGTCACATCTGTTTCACTTGTAAAGAGTTTTTCTCAGAGAACCAATCCTACCTAGTACATGTAATTGCATTAATTCAACCTTGTGCTAACTGTAGCGTAAAACATAATTATATAGGTCTATTATCTAAGAAATGCAGAATTCCAGATCCTCTCAAAATATAATAATGTATTTTGAGAAGATCTGGGTTCTTTTTTTCTATTTCTTTTTTTAATTTATCTGGCATAAAAAGACAAGTGCGTATGTATTGCTTGAATACTTCTTACTTCTGTCAAAGTCGAACTCAAATGGAAAAGATAAATCAAACTTTCTTGACACTATCAAGGAAATTAAAGAAAGTCAACAATGTCCAAGAAGTGGCAAACTACATGCAGTTTTAATTTTTTTTAAAATACAGCAATATAGCCACTTGGCAGCTTTTTTACACTTATTTGTCAACACCACCAGACATCTCTACAAAAGAATTTAAGATGAACTTCGAAGAAGTTTTATTGTAGGACTCATTAATAGTAGTGTTATGAAATTGTTATATATAATGTGTGTATGTGTGTGGATTATATGTCATTTTCGGGATGACGATACTCTGAAACTATGAGAGAATTAAGTTGTAAGATGAGTTCGTATAAAACAGGGTTCCTAAATTTTAAATCGGTACACTCAGTGTGCAACTTAAATGAGCGTGTCGAAAAACCTCAAGATAAACATATGGCACATGTATTTTGAGAGGATCTGGGATTCTTTTCTATTTTAAATTTACCACTCTATTTATCTGGTCTAAAAAGACAAATACGCATGTATAACCCTCTAAGAAACTCATTTTTTTTTTTTTTTTTTTTTTTTGGGGGGGGGGGGAGTGTCTAAAAAGAAATTAAGAGTCTACTAAGCACGGCAATACTTAATTATAACTGATTTAGTTCCGTACTAAACGAAACAAAAAGAATATGAAACTAATTTTATCGATTTTTTTTTTCGATGTTAACTTAATGACATGCTCTCCTCAATGCCGAAAGCAGTAAAATTGTGCCATGCCAAATTAGTGTTCGACAACTCGCGTAGGATACATAAAATCAGACTCGAGCACATTATGTACCATAGTGTCATTGTCAGCACTTGAAATAAATTAAACTACTGTCGAGAGGTCTGAAATTGTCGTTAAAAATGTAAGCTCTCCCTGCTGTAAAGACTGACGTGTAACAATTTTTCTCTACGCTAGGTTAAGATTGATGTGCAACAATTTTTCTCTAGGTATCTGGATTTCAATCAGAAGTAGGCCTATTTTCCATGTTAGATTCCTCAGATCTACTAGATCTAGAACTTACAAGTTTCAAATACATTGTATCTGACTACTGTTGTATATAATAGAGATTAAAAGTTAGATCTAGATTATTCTTAAAATTTGATTGGGTACGTTAGTAATTAATATATTTGGATAGGATTATAATGCGTAGCTCTTTTTTATTGGTATCTTTCAAGAGGCATTAATGAGTGCTTAATGGCAAATATTGGCCTGTTGAAAATGGGGGTGGTGTTAGGAACATTCTACTTTATTTTTCTGAAAGTATTCGATGTTCTCATTTAGATCTACACCAAATTGACCTATTTGCTGTGACTAGAGATCTAGTAGTTTGCTAAGCTAGTCTGTGTATGCTTGCTAAAAAATAGAAATATTTAACCATGATTAAAAGTTGGGTTTTTAAGTCTTGTTGAATATTTCTTTTATGGTTCAGGCATCTAAATGAATAAATTTTGGTTTCAGTTGATGGATTATGAGCAGCAGATGTATGAATAAATACTGTTAATTCTATTTAGGAATTTCAAAAGAAGAAATTAGAGTGTTGATAGGTAGTTAATAAAAAAAAAAAACAGGTTTCTGCACCCTAAAACCTCAAAATGAGAAATTTTTCTCAGATAGGAACTACTTAAACTCCAGCTTTCTCTGCTGAGAGGAAAGATCAAATAATCATGGTGTCTGTAAATGATTGAAATTTCTATTGATTTGTTCAACACAACTGTTTTGCCCTATCTTGATTGTCTTAGCTTCTGCTTGGACACCAATGAATTTGGTCAAAGCAGGTGCAACAATCTCCATTTTTTGGCCTAAAATTAATAATATATTAATTGTAACCTTAGTGCCAAACCACAGCTCAGTGGATCTGCAGTATATAAGTATTTAAATCAAACATAATGGAGTTCAATCATTCGAATCTAAACCAGAAAGTTCCAATTCTTGGTTAATTCAAAGTCAATAAATTTACTTCTTAAAATTTTATTAAAAAATAAAAAATATTCGGAGATGGGATTCTGACAAAAAGATCTGATTAATTTTAAACCACCAGCTTGTTTTTTTGGAACCGGTATTTAAAAACATTTGTCCTGGCTAAAGAAAAGAACTGCAATGCTCTGTTGTTTCATTTGTGTGTGTGTGTGGTGCTTGCAGTTGCATGCTTTAAGTTTGACAAGAATCTGCAGCCAGCAGCACTAGATATTAAGGAGAGGGTGATTGACGGTGTCTGATACACTCAGCTAAGTATCCTAAACTGCCAGAGGACCGGAGTAGTACATGCCAAGGATTTTTAACTGAACTTATTAATGCTGGCTATGTTACTAATCAAGTCAGATTCAAATAAAGCCTTATTTTTATTGTCTGAGTGAAAGATTGACTCCCAAAGGGCTCTTGTACAACATGAAATATTTAGATTTAATTGATTTCCTTTGTCTAGTTTTATCGTAATAATGCAAATTTCCTACAGTGGAAACCTCAAAAACCGAAGTCTGATTATTCGAATTTCTCATAAACCGAATTTTGTGAGAGGATAGATTTTTTTTTCTCTTTGCCTTTGTTAAAATCAAACTCGTGTTTCAAAATCTTTCTGGTTTGCTTCTGTTTATTCGAAGTCAATACCACTCCATAAGGTATTACAAAAGTACTACATGAATCTCTCGAGCAGCAAGCAAAGCTAATAACTGCCTGAGAACGGCTGATTGGTGCGCTAACAAAGCAAGGAGGGAGCTAATTCACTAAGAAAAGACTTCTAGTAGTATATCTCGTAGCAAAGCAGAGTTGCTCATTGCAGACACAGTACACATTCAGTCAATGAGTCATAGATTCATTTATGCCACTTTTTGTAATTCGAATTCTCTTAATTCAAAGTTTTAATCCATTCTCATACCATTCGAATTATGAAGTTTCTACTGTAGTTCAAACTCTATTTTTAGCAGGGAGACTTTGGAATTTTATAACAGGACTTACTAGACATAACTAAAAGCTTGTATTATAAGTATGGAATAGTCTATTTAGAGATTTTTGTATAATCAACGGTTTGAAATGAAACCAACGAAAATTTAATTTAACAAATCAGAAATATGTCTATTTGATGTAAGTGAGAAGGAAGAATGTTGTTTTTTTTTTAAATATAATTTTCAAAAAGTTGAAGTGAATGCAATATTTTTTTCTATTGTAAAAAGAAATTTGTTTGTGCATTTCTTGACTTAGGTAATTTATTTAAAAAAATAAATTGAAAAATTAGAAAGTTTTGATCATTAGTCATGAAATATGGAGTCACAGCAGCTGAGCGTTAATGAAAAGAAATTGGAGGCTTGCTAGTTTATTTTGAGAGCCATCCATGAAAAAAGAAAGTTGTTATTCTCATTAGGGAAAACAATGGTGACACAAATGTGACATATATTCCTGGTTGTTTTTTTTTTGTTTTCTTTTGTGTGTTTTAGACTTTAGAGCAAAATGTCAGCAACTCCCTCTGGAGACCCAGGGAAGGAAAACCCTCTAAACCCTCCAAAACAACAGACAATGATATACATCTGTGGCGGTAAGATAATGTAACAAAATGATAAAAGTGATCTTCTCAGGTACTTCTGGATCTTTTAGATCAACCTTCAAGTCTTTTGATTATGTGATAAACATCAGATTTATGTTGCTTGAACCTTTTCAGTATTTCCTAATAATGGATAAGAAAGGAATATTTTTTCATGGAGTTTGCTTTATGCAGGTATGAATCTTAGTTATCATCAAGCCTTTTGAAACGCTTTTTACTTTTTGAAGTGATTTGTCTGAAATTATAAGATTAAAGGTATTTTGTGTTTTCTAAAATCTGTTCACTTGGGTCCTTTGCACCTCTATTTTTTGTTGTTTTCAACCTCTTCAAAGTGATTTCAGTACTTTCGAAATAATCTAACACTAGTAACAGTGAAACTGTTTCTATCTCAGAACATTTCAAAATGTATATACGCTATAAGCTTTAAGTTTACACAGTTTCATCAGTTACATTTATTTTTTTCTTCTAAATTGTTTAAATTATTAAGTAGCACGTAAAAAAGCTGTCCCTGTTGATGCCAATGGCACAGCACAGTAAAGTTTATCATAATTATCAATTTCTTGTAGAAGTTATTTCCTAAATCTAAAAAGTATCTCTTTGTTTAATTTTTCATTAGGCTGCGCTTATGGTGTCTCTTTCTTTAAATCTGAATTTTTCAGAATGTCATGCAGAAAGTGAAATAAAAGCCAGAGATCCAATCCGGTGCAGAGAGTGTGGCTACAGAATTATGTATAAGAAAAGAACCAGAAGACGTATCCTTTGAAATCTGGCTTCAAAACTTGTCTCCTCCAACTCTGATTTTTAATTGTAAGAGCTTTGCTTAACTCACTGAGGCGTTTTCAAGGATTATTTGCAAGCACTGCCATTTATTGTTGAGGCATTTAAAGCACCCCCTATGAAAAATTAGACCAATTTTTTTTACCTTTACCAATCCTTCAACTGCTGCGTAAACCGTCCCATACTGTGCAGAAACTATTTGCTTTGTTTCATAAAATTTATTACAAAGCTGCTCCTGATTCAGAATGTAACTTATAGAGTTATAAAAGTTTTACTGAATTTAACTCCGTTGATTTGATACACTTTCAAACAAAAGTTTCAATTTAGTTTCAGTTTTACAAACTCTAGAAGAAACATTTATGTATATAGAAACGAAACCTTTTTGAAACCTTTGAATGACTTTTCAAGTTCTGAAAACAATCTTTCAAATGGAGATACAGACTATGAATGTTTTCAAGCTCAAGTTCTTTAAGTAGCAATTGTTCCCCACTCAAGATATAACCCATCGCATTTTCTTGTAAAAAATCTTTTCGTCCTAAGGCTTACAATCTTCATTTTTTGGTACCGTTCCTACCCTACTGAATTTTTTGCAAAAAAATAAGTTCTGGCAAAGCGCTAAATTTATTCCGGTTGTCAGGTTTAAGGCTAGAAGTGTAAAAACAAACCAATAAAATCACAACTCAAATGAGATCAATGTTTGATATTCAAATATTAGTATAGATCTGATTTTCATTAGTTTCCAAAGAAATACATCATTTCAACATTTTTAAATATGATTAACATGTTTGATTAATTACAGCAGGGGTTATCATTTAACTTCATTACCAATTCAAATAAAGTAAAAATAAAAGCTTAATCAATTAATGTAAACAGAATGAACTAGCAAGTGGCCCAGTCTTTTTCCTAAAGTTCCTGCCCTAGCATGAGGCTATCATTTCCAAAACTTTTATCTCAGGACTGTTTCACATGTTTAGTAACTGGGCTATCAGTCAAAATCATTACATGTATTAGTAGAATATCAAAACCTTATTAGGTTTTTTAATGTATTGGTCTTCTAAGGTCAATCTGCAGACAAAAACTTGAGTTCTGAATATGTATCATTTTTATTTTTTTGCTTATTATTTCATTTAGAAAAACTTTCAAAAACTCACTAAAGTTGCCTATATTACTTTATATTCCTTAACACACATCAGTGATTGTGTTTGATGCCAGATGAGCAATCCTTTTCATCATTCTTCATCATCAGGACAGATACATCATGCCAGTTCACTACTTTGTCAATGACATCATCATCATCATCATCTCCTTTACCTCATCAACTTAAAAAAAAAAATAAATACACGTTTTTTTTCTTTTTGTAAAGTTTGTGAAAATTTTGGAAGTCTGATAATTTTATTGCCTTTTTGATTATGGAATTATTATGTCACTGTATGTTCATCAATTGATTAAATGTTGTTTCACTAGTCCACTTCACAATATAGATTTATGAAATAAAGTTGATTTGGATGGTTTAAATTAAAATAAAACTCTTGAAGAAAAGGTGGTGCTTTTGTCTCTTTGTTTTCTTTCAAATATGATTTGTTAATATTGAAAATTTTGTTTCTTTTTTTTTTTTTTTTCAAGTGTTACTTTCTCAGTCTTTTAACTTGTCTCTCTTTCTTTATCTTTGAATGCACTGCCCGTCTGCTTACCTCTGGATCTGTGTTTTTGACACCTATTTATAGTTGAGTTTATCTTTATGACAGTTTTTGTCTCTTATCTGCCCACTTTGTCATTCTTTCTGTCTCTTCCACTCTCTCTTTTAATCAAATTTAAAACATAACAAAATTATGCATATATAATCTGAAAAAGATATGCTTATAGCCAATATGTAGAAGGTCAATGCAATTTAAAATTTTAAACTTAATCTTCAAATTTACTTCTTTCTTAACCAGGATTATTTAAAATGACTAAGTCTATGAAGAATTTCATATAAAGTAAAGTAAAGGTAAGTCGGCCTAAAAGTAAAAGTATTTGTGAACCATAAACTTCACAAATACTTCTGAGGCTGTTCCTAATCATTTAAATCAATAATTTGATAGACGAAAAAATGGATGCCTATTTATTTTCAGTGATAAGAACATTTACGTTGATCCAGCTCTAAATATTTTTTTGATTCATGTACCTGTACTGCGGCTTTTTCTGTCTTGTTTTAGTTTAAAATTCCATTAAGACGAGAAAAGCAGTTACGTTAAAGCTGAATTTTCAGATATATGCATCTATTTTATCAGAATTCAAACGTGATACACGCACTAGTGATAGTGCAATTTTTTATATTAAAACTAGTAGGACTTCTCAAACAAAACATGTATATTTAAAGTTGTGTGTACAGTATCTCAAGAAAATCTAAGTGATGGAAATCAGTAACTTAGGTCTAATTATCATAATGAATAAATTATTTATTCAAACCAAGGAGGAGGAAATGAAACCTTCCAAGTACACCTCGAATCCAACGAACTCGGATTCAAAGAACACCTTGCATTCAACGAACAGAGTAAAATCCCCGTTTTTTTTTTTTTAATTCCTTCTTTGACTCTCTTAAAATACCTTGCATCAAATGAACTAATCTCACCCTCAGACCCGTCCTCGGGTTCAACGAACCACAAGTACATGTTCTGGCAAATCCACCACAGAACGCTTTTCCACTTAGAAACTATGTTGTTGAAATTTAGTGAAAAAGTCCCCTTTGGGATGTTTAGAAATGATTGAAGCGTTTAGTAGTAGTAGTCGTCGTAGTAGAAGCAGTAGTAGTAGTAGTAGTAGTGGTAGTGGTGGTAGTAGTAGTAGTAGTAGTAGTAGTAGTAGTAGTAGATATAGTGGTAGGAATAGATTTTTTTTTTTTTTTTTTGGGGGGGGGGGGTGCTGTTAATGTTGTTGCTGTGGTAACAGTGCTCGCGGTAATGTTTCAATGTTGAGATTGCTTCCGTAATTAACTAATAGTTAATACCACTACCTCCACGTGTGAAACTTTCCTGCCTGTCTCCACATCATTTCTCTGCCTAGAGCCAGAACCTGTCAACCTGTGAATCTGTCAACTTGTCAACCTTTCTATATTTATATTTCCAATAATTTAAAGCTTAGCTTGGCACATCAGCAGATGTTTCAGTATTTACTTTGAGAAAAAAAAAATGAAGGAAAGGTGAAACTGTAGCACTTATCCAATGAATAAGAAACACAAGATGAACCTTTGGGTTTTCTAGTTTAATTGAATTATTAAAGTATCATCCGACTGTGTCGAGATATAAGTCTGAACTGAGGAAGTAAGCTCTTGGTCTCCTCTGTGGTAATCTCTCTTCACAACCTCGGATATATACATTCGTCACGGGTTAGTCTATCAAAAGTATCATTGTCCAAGATTCAATAGTCCAAACGCCACAAAACATACAAAGGAATTAAACAAAATAACAGTAACTGCATATAGCATGGAAATAATGGACTTGGATCGAATATATCGCTTCGTAACAAATTTTTCTGTAGATTATTAATTTGATACTGCAAGTAAACGTTTTCTTATTATGGGTCTTAATATGCGTTAAGATCAGTTGTCCTTCAATGATACACTCTCTTATCATATTTGTCATAGTTCACCGAAACTTGTATTATGTAAATCAAAGAGAGTTTTCCTCTCCAGGTAAATAAAATGATCTTTCCAAAAAAGTGAAAGAGCTTAATTTTTTTTTTATTTTCACATTTGAGTCTTTGGCTCTAAACGCCATACATCACAAAAATTTGCAATAACTGTTTTTTTTTTTTGTTTTGTTTTGTTTTTTTGCTAGCTTGAGCTAGATTTCTTTTTCTTTTTCTTTTTTTTTTTTTTTTGTATAAACGTTAACTCTATCTCTCACACCAGTTAAATCTACAGCCATCTTACAATGTAATCGCTGCTACACTAAATTTGTACGCAAAAAGCTTATGCTACCTTATTCTGTATTTGCCTCTAGCAACACCGTTGAGGCTGGAAAATGTTCAGATTATGCCATCGCGCTGATCATTTGTAGCCTTGGCTTAACGGCATAAGAGCTTTGTATTGCCATCAAAATCTTGTTTGTAAAGAGTCTCTCACGACTCAAAGTCGAACCATCCATCAACAATTGTGATCAATATCTTATCAGAAGAATGTTTTACATAGGAAAATCTATATTGTCATGCTCCTCTTCTTAATTGTCATAAACTATACATGATATCTCCTTTATTTCAAAACCCAGGCCTGAGTCTTAAACTGGTCAGGGAACCCCCTCCTATAAAACATGAGATACGAAAACAATGCTGTGTCCTGACCTGTGAAGAGTGTACCGACGTCTCCGTCTCGTCGAAATCAGACAAGGGCCAGGCTGCTTCTGGCGTTCTCTTTCACAGCATCGCCAACATGTCTGTGTTTAAAACAGAACCCACCAGGTCCAAAGTCGAGGCTAATAATATATATATATATATATATATATATATATATATATATATATATATATATATATAAGATGAAATGCTATAATTGCCCTTTTTAAACTGCTGAAAGGTTATAAAAAAAATTATAAAAAGGGTTATATAGTCAGTGGAATACCAGTCATGCCTGTACATACTTTTACTAGTGTTAATTTTGTAAAAAGTATAGGACGTCAACATGGATGGAAAGGGCGTAAATCTGTACGGCTAATTTTTTTTTTAAAGTTATAACACATGGAGATAGATTTAGACGAAGTAAATAATTGAGAATTGAGCGAATTGAGCTTTTCGAGCAGGAAGACTGTCACTTTGTTCACTTGTCAACTCCGAGGTGTGGACATCCAGGACAGAGAGGTCTTGAGTACTACCAATCTAGTGCAAAATCCGGGTCAGACAGGAAACTAGATGTATGAAGAGAGTGAAATGGCAGGAACTTCTAAGCAACTTTTCACCACATTGCAGCTGCTGGTGAGCGAGTCTGTGAAAAATCTAGAAGATAACATAGACAAACTGGAAGATAAATGGTGCATATGCAGAAAGAAGTAAGCGATAAGGTAAGGACACTAAAAACTGGCATCACCGATATAAGTTACTTTTTACAAAACAGAATAGAAGACAGAATAGGACAACTTGAAAAGGACTTGACTGATAGAAGTGATTCTTTCGAGCACAGTATTGATGAAAAAAAAACTAGATTATTGATTAAAAAAAAACTAGATTTGATAGAGAATCGAATGTAAGATAAGATTGACAACAATAACAACCTGAATAAACTGATCCAACTTGATTTTAAAGTATCCACAGAGCTCGCCCAGTTTCGTACCGAAGCCAAAGGAGAAATACTGGCCAGTCTAGATTCCCTCAGACAGGTATTTCAGCGTGAACAAGACAAGGCTCTCAAGAACTTCTCTGACACGTATAAAAAAATTCTAAACGACAAATCTGACTTTCTGTCATCCTTGGCTAGCGATGTGGACTCCCTCAAAGGGTAAAGTCAAATGCACTTGCTTACCTTAAGGAACGAGACAGAGGCTCTACTCGAGATGTTGACGTCCGGAGAAATGTCATCCCAGTGTTTGAGAAATGACACAATCACTTCAGACAAGGAGGATCCCGTAAGTTTAAAGAACTTTAGTCTCATGTGAACTGATCTGTGATTGATCGTCGCCAATTCAAGGATTTCTCAATTATTTACTTAGTCTAAATCTATCTAGACGTGTTATAACTTTTAAAAAAAAATAGCCATACAGTTTTACGCTCTTTCCAGCCATCTTGACGTCCTATACTTTTTACAAAATTAACACTAGTAAAAGTATGTCCAGGCATGACTGGTATTCCACTGACTATATAACCCGTTTTATATTTTTTTTTATAACCTTTCAGCAGTTTAAAAAGGGCAATTATAGCATTTCACCTTCTCTAGCAATACGAGGCTGAGGATTGAGTCGCCCTTATGTACCTTTACACTATGTGGTCAGTTTGTTTGTGTTTTTCTTAGAAATGCTGTACATCGGATTTAAAAACGATGAAAGCCAGAATTGTAATAAAATACATCACGTTGTTTTTGTTTAAATCTAGTTAAATTTTTTTTACCAAGATATAGGTACTGATCAACACTAGAGCATACATTTATTTATACATAGCTGACTTAATAAGTATTTATTTTAAAGATAGAACATGCAGCCGACAAAGCGTTCTGCAGACTGAGCTATAAGCAATCTGTCTCTCTCCCTCTCACTCGCTTACTCTCTCTTTCTATCTGTGTGTCCGTCAATCTGGCTATCTTCCATCTATTAATATGTCTCTTTATCTCTCTACACTCTATCAATCTATCTATCTACATTCCTCTCTACCTATAATTTGCAAAGGCTTCTTTCCAAAAAATGGGCACCATTCTTAAAAATAGAAATATATCATTTTCAACCAAATTGAAGGTTTTGAAAACATATGTGTGGTGTAGTGACAGTAGCCACTTCTCTTGACTGACTCTTCAGACAGTAGAATAGTCTAGTCCTACTTCCTTTTTTGGACAATAACACAGCTCTCTCTCTCAGTGACTACGACGAACTCACGACACAAGACATCAACTTGATGTATAACTTCTGCTTCTTTCAAGCCTTGTTAATTTTGTTAAGTGGATCTAGATCTATGCCTGGTTACTAGCGAGTTCAGTATCGGGGTCACCCGCTGAACTTGTGTACGGCACAACTCTACGTATACCGGGCGAGTTTCTCCAACCATGTGACACTAGTACAACCACCTGCCCCAAAATTCCACGGAAATCAAACCTCTTATGTCCCCTCTACTGGTTATGTAGTGACAGTAGCCACTTCTCTTGACTGACTCTTCAGACAGTAGAGTAGTCTAGGCCTACTTCCTTTTTTAAGAACTCTGCTTTAGCAGCAGACAGTTTGTCTTTATCGAGCCGTCTAGCATGGGCATGTGTGGGCGGGCCGTGGGTGACGATGTGGTGCTCTACACCATGCTTGTTGAGGGGATTGTTGAAATGTGGTGTAAGGAGCTCGGGGAACTCTTGGAGGAGATCTGCATACTCGTTTGGAGGGTGTGTACATAACCCCGCGAGTGTAGGAGAAGACTGACTTTCTTTGAGTAGGAAAGAGACATTGTCAAGTGAGAGAAGACGCTTGCCCCGAAGGTCAATTGCCAGGCCATTGGCAGTGAAGAAATCTGCGCCAAGTATAGGTCTAGTAACATCGGCGAGGTAGAACTG